>JAOTOL010000342.1:0-50750 GCA_034440575.1 Imbricaverruca yamaguchii | reverse complement strand
GGACGACGCGCTCAACTGCACTTCTGACGTCATTGACGGCGACTGTGCCGCCACCAGCGGCCGAATCGTGTACGACAGCTGGCTGGCCAAGTTACGCGGCGTGTACAGGTACCTCTGCCGAGACTTCGCACTGGACCTGAAAGGTGAGTCTCACGTGGGCATCTTCGACAATGGTTCAGTCAGTGCGAGAGAGGCCTGAAGGTTGGCGATGAGTAATGGAAGGGAGTTTTGTCAGGGTCATCGATGAGGTAGAACGGTTTTATAAACAGTGAACAGTCTTTGCACTGTCAATTGTCTGAATGACCCCCCCTATGCCCCACTGGATCGGAACGTGAACGAAGCCAGGAGCCAGTGGCATGCCGAATTAGGGGGGGGGGGGCATTGAAGGCAGTTGCCATCCCTCAGAGGTTGTGAGGCTCCAAGAATCGTGCCGGGGTTAGGACAAATTGCATCGGACTCTCTCAAGATCTCGCTGGGCCCCCCAAAATCGCACCAGTGTTTTTAAAGATCACATTGGGACCCCATAAAGTCCCGGAGATGTATGAAAGTCTCTGTCATGGGTGGGGCATGGTTACGGTGGTTGCGGGTTCCTCAAAGATTGTGTGAAGAAAGCCTAAACCAAACCAAACTGGTCTGAATCTCCCGTTTTCTTTTAGCTCCAGTATGTTGGCGTTGTGTTGGATTCACCACCATCTCCACCATCCATTTCCCCAACCCCACCCGGTTTGGTGTTGTGGGAACTAACTCCCTTACATATATTCATATACTGTGCGAGGTTAAGGTTTTCGGAACCCTATATAGGCAAGTGAGTGCCACCTGCTAAATTTGAATGAATGCATTCAAATGTATCGGAAAAATGAGTGCGGAACTTGTCCATGGTTTGAATGGCTTTCTCTCAGTTGGGACTTTTTGGGTGCTAATAGTAGTATAATTTTGTGCAATGTGCCGCACGAAATACGTGCCTGCATTCTCCTCATTTGCTCACATTCGCTCGTCCCGTTCACTCTCTCTCTCTCTCTGTTTCTGTCTCTGTCTCTGTCTCTGTCTCTGTCTCTGTCTCTGTCTCTGTCTCTGTCTCTGTCTCTGTCTCTGTCTCTGTCTCTGTCTCTGTCTCTGTCTCTGTCTCTGTCTCTGTCTCTGTCTCTGTCTCTGTCTCTGTCTATGTCTCTGTCTATGTCTCTGTCTCTGTCTCTGTCTCTGTCTCTGTCTCTGTCTCTGTCTCTGTCTCTGTCTCTGTCTCTGTCTCTGTCTCTGTCTCTGTCTCTGTCTCTGTCTCTGTCTCTGTCTCTGTCTCTGTCTCTGTCTCTGTCTCTGTCTCTGTCTCTGTCTCTGTCTCTGTCTCTGTCTCTGTCTCTGTCTCTGTCTCTGTCTCTGTCTCTGTCTCTGTCTCTGTCTCTGTCTCTGTCTCTGTCTCTGTCTCTGTCTCTGTCTCTGTCTCTGTCTCTGTCTCTGTCTCTGTCTCTGTCTCTGTCTCTGTCTCTGTCTCTGTCTCTGTCTCTGTCTCTGTCTCTGTCTCTGTCTCTGTCTCTGTCTCTGTCTCTGTCTCTGTCTCTGTCTCTGTCTCTGTCTCTGTCTCTGTCTCTGTCTCTGTCTCTGTCTCTGTCTCTGTCTCTGTCTCTGTCTCTGTCTCTGTCTCTGTCTCTGTCTCTGTCTCTGTCTCTGTCTCTGTCTCTGTCTCTGTCTCTGTCTCTGTCTCTGTCTCTGTCTCTGTCTCTGTCTCTGTCTCTGTCTCTGTCTCTGTCTCTGTCTCTGTCTCTGTCTCTGTCTCTGTCTCTGTCTCTGTCTCTGTCTCTGTCTCTGTCTCTGTCTCTGTCTCTCTCTCTCTCTCTCTCTCTCTCTCTCTCTCTCTCTCTCTCTCTCTCTCTCTCTCTCTCTCTCTCTCTCTCTCTCTCTCTCTCTCTCTCTGTCTCTCTCTCTCTCTCTCTCTCTCTCTCTCTCTCTCTCTCTCTCTCTCACTCTGTCTCGCGGGGGCTGATAGGAACCCCCGTCTAATATCCAAACTATCCAAACATCGGAAAGCGTTCGACGAGTACGGCCCGACACCACCCCAAAAAATCACCCGAAAAGTGACGTCATTAGGCGCCTGTATTTTCCTGACGGGGGGTGGTGGAAGACCACCCCCCCGAGACGGGTTAATGAATAGCTTATTTGGTCCCCAATTTGGCATCACCCACCACCGCAGCAGTGCACAAACGCACATATCAGCTGACCGTTGCGCTAATTTTCAACGTATGTGGTGCAAATGTTTAGACCCTTCACTGCTAATCATAGCTGGCCTCGCCTTTATTGGTAGCATTCCTCGCCTGCATGAACCCTTAATATTACGATAGGTATCATTTACTGGCTCCGAGGGTTTATATAAGTGATCTGGTGTATATGACCCACCTACCTAACCTAACCGACAATACCTCGCTGGGCCTTATTCGCTGAAAAGCATGTACCAGCCCTGCGTATTCAATGCGTGCACGAGCCCCTATCACGATGGGTACGTCCCATAATTGCTTATATCCCTAGACGCTCCTACTTTTTTTAACACTTTCTCTCCTGCTACTTTCAATGCGCCCTAGCCTCCTAATTTGTCTCTTTTTTGGGGGAGGGGGTAGTTTCTGGCCCTACACTTCGAGCGCCTTCTGATGACATATCTTTCCCTTTCGTGTGACACGTAGGTTGGAGGTTGGAGGGTGGATTATATTGATCCTCCCACAGAAGCCTGGGTATGAGGATCTGACCGGAAAGACGGCACGGGTTAAGTTGAATTCAGATAAGAATTACCCAGATAAGCAACATTTTGCATATCATTGTATTATGTAGAATATGCATGATGATTGGAGCAACGTTATACTATTATAGCGGCTTGAGTGGCTACGTTTCTTATGCCGTGTCCGTTGGCGAGCTCCACAGATCGGTAACTTGTCGGTACGTATATCGGGCGTCGATAGCGAGAACCGCAGTGTGAGGGTGCGGGAGAGTGAGTACAGTCTGCATGGCACGATATACACGGTAACCGCAGTGTGAGGGTGCGGGAGAGTGAGTACAGTCTGCATGGCACGATATACACGGTAACCGCAGTGTGAGGGTGCGGGAGAGTGAGTACAGTCTGCATGGCACGTTATACACGGTAACCGCAGTGTGAGGGTGCGGGAGAGTGAGTACAGTCTGCATGGCACGTTATTCATGGTAACCGCAGTGTGAGGGTGCGGGAGAGTGAGTACAGTCTGCATGGCACGATATACACGGTAACCGCAGTGTGAGGGTGCGGGAGAGTGAGTACAGTCTGCATGGCACGTTATACACGGTAACCGCAGTGTGAGGGTGCGGGAGAGTGAGTACAGTCTGCATGGCACGTTATACACAGTAACCGCAGTGTGAGGGTGCGGGAGAGTGAGTACAGTCTGCATGGCACGTTATACACGGTAACCGCAGTGTGAGGGTGCGGGAGAGTGAGTACAGTCTGCATGGCACGTTATACACGGTAACCGCAGTGTGAGGGTGCGGGAGAGTGAGTACAGTCTGCATGGCACGTTATACACGGTAACCGCAGTGTGAGGGTGCGGGAGAGTGAGTACAGTCTGCATGGCACGTTATACACGGTAACCGCAGTGTGAGGGTGCGGGAGAGTGAGTACAGTCTGCATGGCACGATATACACGGTAACCGCAGTGTGAGGGTGCGGGAGAGTGAGTACAGTCTGCATGGCACGTTATACACGGTAACCGCAGTGTGAGGGTGCGGGAGAGTGAGTACAGTCTGCATGGCACGTTATACACGGTAACCGCAGTGTGAGGGTGCGGGAGAGTGAGTACAGTCTGCATGGCACGTTATACACGGTAACCGCAGTGTGAGGGTGCGGGAGAGTGAGTACAGTCTGCATGGCACGTTATACACGGTAACCGCAGTGTGAGGGTGCGGGAGAGTGAGTACAGTCTGCATGGCACGATATACACGGTAACCGCAGTGTGAGGGTGCGGGAGAGTGAGTACAGTCTGCATGGCACGTTATACACGGTAACCGCAGTGTGAGGGTGCGGGAGAGTGAGTACAGTCTGCATGGCACGTTATACACGGTAACCGCAGTGTGAGGGTGCGGGAGAGTGAGTACAGTCTGCATGGCACGATATACACAGTAACCGCAGTGTGAGGGTGCGGGAGAGTGAGTACAGTCTGCATGGCACGTTATACACGGTAACCGCAGTGTGAGGGTGCGGGAGAGTGAGTACAGTCTGCATGGCACGTTATACACGGTAACCGCAGTGTGAGGGTGCGGGAGAGTGAGTACAGTCTGCATGGCACGTTATACACGGTAACCGCAGTGTGAGGGTGCGGGAGAGTGAGTACAGTCTGCATGGCACGTTATACACGGTAACCGCAGTGTGAGGGTGCGGGAGAGTGAGTACAGTCTGCATGGCACGTTATACACAGTAACCGCAGTGTGAGGGTGCGGGAGAGTGAGTACAGTCTGCATGGCACGTTATACACGGTAACCGCAGTGTGAGGGTGCGGGAGAGTGAGTACAGTCTGCATGGCACGATATACACGGTAACCACAGTGTGAGGGTGCGGGAGAGTGAGTACAGTCTGCATGGCACGATATACACGGTAACCGCAGTGTGAGGGTGCGGGAGAGTGAGTACAGTCTGCATGGCACGTTATACACGGTAACCACAGTGTGAGGGTGCGGGAGAGTGAGTACAGTCTGCATGGCACGATATACACGGTAACCACAGTTGCTGGGTTCTCGGCGCAGGCGCATAGCAATGTTCGGCGCGTGACTCACATGTGCTGTCAAAGCACGAGTTACTACACTGTCGACATTTGACATTTATCTAGCCCAGAATGCTTCTTACATGCCCGTTATCGTTTTCGGCGTGAAAAGTGTCAACAGATTGAATTTCCCCACTTGATATTTTTTAAAGCAGCAAAATTTGCTTGACCCCAGGTCAGTAACCTTCATTTTAATCATCATTTTGGGATCGCAGGTTGTTCTTTGTGATGAAAGGATGACATGTGAGTTTGGTGCTTATATGTTGCAACTACTCCGAATGGCGGTACTTTCAATGGTTTGGAACATTACTCGTTTTGACCTGTTCCAAGTCAATAAATGACGTTTGATGACCCGGATGCGAGATTCGTACGACACATGTAGAACGGTTGCGTTAAAAGCCATTCCCAATTTGTGTCACTGGGTCTGCTCGTTCGGCACCTGTAGATATAAATGCTTGGGGAGGGGGGGCTCTCGGCAGTCCTCCCGGCCAGAGGCAGGCTAAAAGGGAATGGAAAACAATTTGAGAGATAATATATGAAAGTAGACAAACACGATCCTGAAAATTTACCCTCCAACCAGGGAATGGTGTGGTAATTCTCACGAGGAACGTCATCTGTAGAAAATTTCGTTAGGGTGTGGGTGCGCTGGAGAATACTGAAGGGGATGCTCTTATCTCCCAGGGCTGCTTTTCCTCTAAAATGATTTTTTTTTTGCTGCAAAATCCGCTCATCGTGAGAGGGGGTGGAGGGAGGGTGCACCTGAGCCTTCTTGAAGGGATACCTTTCCCGGTCGGAGGGGCGCCACCTTTTAATGATGGGGTGGGGTACATTTCCCCACCACCCACCCCTCTGTATCTGCCGATGTTGCTTCCTTTTGTGCGGTGTGGGTCTGTGCGGGAGTCACTATTCCAATGGTTATTTATGTGCGTGGTTGGAGATCTGGGTGGTTTGGTAGGGTCCGGACTCAACCCCTGGTTTGATACTTTGCTAATTCTAAGGTGTTACTAACCTTAATGAATCGAATAATTGTGTGGCCAGGACCAAACTCCCTCCATGGCTTCCCAGATATTTCCAGCCTTCGTTCCGCCCAGGACTATCCTCCATGTGGCGTAAGTTATACCTCACTAGTCATGATGATAAATAATTCCATTAGTAGTAATATGACAACTCTTCGTAGATGGGATAGTGGATGAAGTTGATAGCGAAATGAATTTGATCGCCGTATGAATTAAGGTCTACATGTGGGAAGACTTTTTCAGCGCAATATATTTTCAGCTGGACTTGAGAGCCCACTGCGTACAATAAGTACCTGCCTTGAATCTCAAACCAGCCAGTTTGTTCAGCAGTTATTGGTGGAGTGTGAGCGAATGCGAGGGATACAAAGCCTGTCGTCGTCCCGCAGCCATGCTCACCTGCTGGAATCCGATGGACTTTGTGGACTGCCTGGAGAGGCGAGTGGGCATCACGCATGTCGCCGACCTGTTCAAGGTCAAGCTGGACCACGACGAGTGCAGGTGGGTCGCTGCAACAGCTCGTCATGCGTGATGTCGAATTGCGTGGAAAACTTGCGAATGAACTGACGCCTCCCAGTCTCGTCTCTTTTTACGTTCCAGACATCTCAGTGGTAAAATGCTTGGTCTCCTGGCGTTCCACTCTCACTTACTGGTGTCTCAATGTACCACTCTCCGGCGTCTCAGTGATCTATTCCCCGATGTCTTGGTGGTTCTTTTCCCATGTCCCAGTGGACCACACGCTGGTGCGTCAGCGATCAGTTCCCTGATGTTGCAGTGGTCCTTTCACACGTATCAGTGGTCCACACTGCAGCACTTCAGTGATACCTTAACCGGTGTCAGTGGACAGGGTGCACCCTGCGGTTGAGCAGCGATACACACTCCGACCGTCCGTCCGGAGCGATACCTGACCATGCTGCCGTTCCAGTCTGGAGCGATACCTGACCGTGCTGCCGTTCCAGTCCGGAGCGATACCTGACCGTGCTGCCGTTCCAGTCCGGAGCGATACCTGACCGTGCTGCCGTTCCAGTCCGGAGCGATACCTAACTGTGCTGCCGTTCCAGTCCAGAGCGATACCTGACCGTGCTGTCGTTGAGCGATACTTGACCGTGCTGCTGTTCCAGTTTAGAGCGATACCTGACCGTGCTGCCGTTCCAGTCTGGGGCGATACCTAACCGTGCTGCCGTTCCAGTCCAGAGCGATACCTGACCGTGCTGCCGTTCCAGTCTGGGGCGATACCTAACCGTGCTGCCGTTCCTGTCCAGAGCGATACCTGACCGTGCTGCCGTTCCAGTCTGGGGCGATACCTAACCGTGCTGCCGTTCCTGTCCAGAGCGATACCTGACCGTGCTGCCGTTGAGCGATACTTGACCGTGCTGCTGTTCCAGTTTAGAGCGATACCTGACCGTGCTGCCGTTCCAGTCTGGGGCGATACCTGACCGTGCTGTCGTTCCAGTCTGGGGCGATACCTAACCGTACTGGCGTTCCAGTCCAGAGCGATACCTGACCGTGCTGCCGTTGAGCGATACTTGACCGTGCTGCTGTTCCAGTTTAGAGCGATACCTGATCGTGCTGCCCTTCCAGTGCGGTGCTGAGGGCCGTTACCGAGTGCCGCACAGCCCACGCAGCCCGGAAGCCGCGCGCCGGGTGTCGTACGGTGAGGTTCCTGACAGAGGAGACAGGGCGGGGAGACCAGACGCTGTCGGCGCTGGTGGCGTTCCTGGTGGAGTCACCGTGTCGGGCGGCCATCGCCTCTCGGTCGCCGGCGTCGGCTTGTCGCAGCCCGGCCACCAGCGCCGGAGCGGTGGCGGCCATGGCGCTGCTGGCCGTGCTGGCACTGCTGCTGGCCGTCACGCTGCTGTTTGTTGCGCAGCGCACCGCCTGCTTCCGGATACCTCTGGCCAGCTGGCAAGCACTGCGGTAACGTTGGCCGGCAGCCGGTATGTCAGGTGGCGCCTGAACTTACACGGTGTCACACTGAAACCCACCGCAGTACCTTCTATCGGTCGTAATGACTCGCCGCTTCGTATGTAATATGTACATATATATAATATATATATATATATATATATATATATATATATATATATATATATATATATATATATATATTATAACACGGATGAGCATTAACAGATATAATTCATCTAGTCTCGCATATGCTCGAAATATACGAGTGTAGTGTAGATGCTCTGAACCTGTAACACGTGAAAGCCCGATGAAGGTGGTATCTTTCGATAATAAATGCGTTGTCTGTGCAGAGTATGGAGGCGGTAAAGATGGATGTGCTTCAAAGATCGTGGCGGAAATTTGCGAACGGCACAGCGAATTCGGAAAGGTGTACACTGTTCGTCGTGGTGTGACCTTAACCGTACCTCATCAACCAGTTATGCCACTATCAGTAATATTGCAGCAGGATGACCCGGATGTCTACACCAGGGAAAACAACAAGACTCGGTCGGGGCTGAAGGCTAAGGAAATGAACAAGGGGTGTCGGATGTAGGAGTAATATAAAAACAAAGTTGAGACTTCAACAAGAAAACTGGTCAAGCACTGGCATATCACATGCATATGTACGCAAGATACTTAAATCGGGAGGAATTGTGCATAGGCAAATACGAATTGCTCAAAGAATTAAGAACAAGTGCCTTTCGCTCAGAAGGAACCGAACCCTCTGTGCTACCTAGTCCGGGGGCGGTCAGACCATGTGAGGCACTAAGGCAGTGCCTCGCCTGAGTAAAACTGGCAAGTATTTTTCTGTGTTATTTTCATGCAAATGATGCTTTTATCCACTGGAAAATAGTAAAGTTGAAAAAGTGGAAACAAATATGCATTGGTAACTCGTAATTATAGTGAAAATTGAAGTTCACATTTATATCTTAGCTTCAAATTTTAGCTGTCAGCTATATCACCGGTCGGGAAAGGCGTGTTCTATAGCCTTGGCAAGGGCAAGCCTCTGGCAGATATCGCCATATATTGCACTTTGTTTCGTGACAAGCCCTTTTGGATCAGAGTCCATTCTACTCTTAATGCAGATCGCTGTATGAGGGACAGTTTTAGGGTACATCGAGCCATGTCTTACACAAAAATGTTCCCATTCATTCGTGAAAATAAACGAATGTACGGAATTGTTGGGCAAAGGCAAGTTACCTACCCACCCACTTAGATAGGACCGAGAAGTGGCAAATATTATAACCGAAAGCCCAAGGAGGAAGTTTGTTAGTAACCAGGGGCTACTGGGCTTTGATGTGATGCTTAGTCAGCTTTGTAAATTCCATGCAATCGTTCTGTCGTTTCCAGGATGGACATATCAGTGCAGCAAACAAAAAACAGCCTGATTTGGAGAAAACCTGTCCTTCAATCTTAAATTGTGCGAAACCTTGAAGCATTGTATGAAAGTGTTGCTCTGAGCTCATGCTTAGGTAGTTTCGCACCTACTAAGCTTTCCAACTCCAATTAATTTGAAAATTTGTAAGAATTAGTTTTCACTTGGTCGTAACAAACGACTAGAAAACTAACTTTCAGATCTGCACAATGCATGCAATTTGGGTAAATATATAGTAGAAGGCCCTAGGACACTTGTCTTAAAAAACGTGTTTTTCAATGTCTTGGTCTAGCTTCAAATAATTTTAAATTCATATCTGGGAAATTAACACCTTTTTGACGAACACTTCAAGGTGTCCTTATATCTCAGAAAGCAGCCATTTCAGCAAGAAAATGTATTATTGTGCTCGAAAGTGTTAATAAATTAATTTGTCCACACCTTTGCCTCCATGAAGTAAACAAACAGGTTAGGTTTGGTTAGGGTACTTTATATGTTTTTAGTTCGAATTTGGTTTAAAGATCTTTAAAAAAAAAGAATTAAAGCTTCGGAAATTATCTTGTTCTTCAAAAGCAGCTGGTATTAGATTGGGTTAGGATCGGCCGTTTTTTATATTTGAAGTTATTCAGAAACTGAATTGCTTAAAATGTTTTCCAATTTTTTCTTTCTTTTTTTCTCCAATGTGAGGTTAGTCTAACAAAGGCTGTCATGTTCAATTTGTGCTTCATGTCTTAAACATTTGTTTTTATGTTTTTTTGTGCTATTTTGCTCACAATTTGACAAGCAAGAGAACAGGATGGTCAAAGTTTGTCATTCAAGGATGGACTGGAAGCACAAATTTGTTTGCTTTGATTTAACATCTCATGGGTTTTCTGACGACAGATAGTATGTGAAGGCCGTTGATTGGTTTGATCGGCTTCTAGTATTTTTCATGATTCTCTTGCATAGATAGCTTCACTTTATAAATGAATAAGTACGATTTTGCGGCGATCATTATCAGACAGCTGAGGCTTGGGGGCACGAAAGAAATTGATGACGACAAGTTGCCACTTTTCAGAAATTGGGGGAGATGTCCCCCCTAGCCCAGCCAGTGGCTACACCCGTGTCTACCGATACGACCGTGAATCGCCTCCACCCCCGTTATGCAACCCCTCCCGAATAGGCCGACAGCTTATCGAAGCTTGCCAGAAGCCGATCGGCTAGCGCTCCAGCCTTGAAGGCCGGCTGGATCCGTTAGTGGGCATGAAAGAATGCAAGCTATGTTGACGGATTGGGGACATCGCGGAGGGAGCATATGTCGGCAACGTAACAAAGTGAAGTCAATTCGAAGACGCGACCACGCGCAGCAAAGTTACGGGAACGGGAAACGGAATGTCAAACGTGACGGCGCAATGGGCTGGGTAGCAGGACCGGGCCACACACATTCTTGTAATTTTTATGTTTTGGGCAATGGATAAACTATCCCAGCTGACTTCCAACTATGACCGTTGATGGGTATGATCTTATAATCTATAGACAGGTTTGTTTTCAGTCGAAAGACATTTATGTCTGATCCGGAAAATTGTCCTTTTCTTCGGCATCAATTCAAAGTATACTTAGATATACCAAACTACTCTCAACCTTCCACGTATATGTAAAGCATTCAAAACGAGACGTTTTAGCTTAGGCTAGTTTTGGATAGTTTGTTTGTTTATTGTGTTTGTTTGGATAGTTTGTTTACACGACTCACTTTATGCACATTCATGTCTATTGGCGCCGCCCACACTGTTTCGCCGGTGGACCGTGGGATTGGGAAATGTCCCGAGCGGCGCAAGTGTCGAACCCGGGACATTTGGAACCCGGAGCCCAACACTTCGACCACTCGGCCATCCCCGCCCCAGCTTTGCATAATTAAAACTAGCCAAAACCGGCCTTGACCACCGGCATAGCCTTAGCTTCCTTAACTAGTTTTAGTTGGACTTTGCGAACATTGCCGGCAGGTGAAATAATTTATGTCTCCGCAACAACTCAGCGTTACTTTGAGATCCAACCATTGCTTCCATTAAAATCACTAAAAAAATATTGCTTTCTGGATGTCCATATATTCATCATAATAAAAACAGACTAGCACCATAAAGCACTCGACGAAAATGTCCCGCCTTTCGATGAGTGCTATCCATCCCATTCTCTCGCCCACCATTGGTGTCCATGCTCACACGCGATCGGCACATAACCAGCTGATTATCCAGGTGTCATCACGATACGAGTGCCACCACCCGCTGGCCGCGGTGCAGCTAAGTCTCGTCACGTCACGATGGGCGGGCCCTGGAGTCACATCACACCGCCCGGTCACGTGTCATTCAGACCCGTCCCGGCACCGTCGAGTCTTGCCAACAAGAGTCGCCTGGGCGCAGAGCCAGTCACGAGGCGGCACCACCGGCCGCCGAGCGCTAGTCGACAGCCGGCGCGGCTAGTTGGACATGCCTCTGTTGTGCACGAACAGCCGGTTGTCGCTGTTCGGGTCGCGCACGTGCACGTCGTCGAGCGTGAGCGTCAGCACCTCGGGCGGCGGCGGCGGCGGCGAGTCGATGTGGCGCAGCGGCGGCAGGCGGCGCACCTTGCGGCCGTGGTAGCCGGTCTTGCGATGCCACAGGCCGGAGCGTGGCCGGTAGCCCAGCCAGCGCAGCCGCTGCGCCGAGCCGATTGGCCGCATGCTGGGCGTGCGCAACGCCGCGCGACCTGCCGGCGGACGGCAGACTGAACGGCGGACTGCGGACTGCGGACTGCGGATGCGCCCGTCAGCGGTCAGGGCACCGCGTGCACTCAGCAACTGGCAACATTACTGACCAGATGTGAGTATGTTTCAAAATCCTCGTGGGTGCTCAAGGCACTGGGTATGAGGGATGTATTCAAACCTCCTAAACCGACCCTCGCCGCGCCTGGAAACGAGGAACACTTAAAATTTAGGCCGGGCTATTTTTAGACGTCTACACGTTATTCTGCTAAAAAGGAAGCACCCTTCCATCAAGTCCACGTGTCCTGCCGGCCTCGCAAAATGATCGGTGGCGCAGTGTGCATTGGGGTCAACATACCAGAGGAACACAGAAATCACTCTGCAGGCGCATATTATGTGCGACAGGGCATAGGTGCGCGCAAAACATGTGTATTTGATTCGATTCGACTAGGGGTACCGCCTTTCCCCTCGCCCAGCCTGGTTGCAGTTCAACAGACATGTCTGTGGGCATATACTCAAGCGACGATCACACACCGGCCGAGTCGCAAAGAAAATATCGGCGAAGAAAATATTTGGCGACAAGAGCTGAGCAATGGCTAAGCTATTCACCCGGTTATTTTGTTTGTTGCGGGTGGCGGGGGGTGTCAGTTAGGTATTTTGGCTTTAGGGCGCATCGACCATGTTGAGTGTGGGGTTTGATCCCACGGCAGGACCTGCTGTAACATACCAACTGCGGGGGCTCTGTCCCCTCCTGGTGCAAATCGCATTCTCCATTGCTAAGTACTACTAGGGAGCCAGGCATTCAAAAGGTCGGAATTTGGCCCCATTGTAGCGGCTCCCCAGTCAGTCAAATCATGTCCACAATGCTCTGCTCCATGTGATCTCATGTCAAAATCCGACGTGAGTGGGGGCTCACAGAGGCAATGCAAGACTAAATTATCAATATTGGTGCTGTGCTGCTTCAGTTAGTGTGATAGTGTCGGCACGCTGCGGGGTGACGCAGGGGTCAGGCCAGATACACCGCCACCGGATAGCGTTTCCCATTTGTTTACTATTCTATCTCACTTTACTTCTCGCTGATTTAATGACATACGTTAAGAGGGAAAGTAAAAATGTTGATATTTTGCTATGGGTGCTCATTTTCGACTTATACCCGCTCAGGTACCCGCACAAAAATATCAAACTCCACCCCTGCTATTAACCCTGGATGGGGATAATAGTGGGGTATTGGAAGAAATGCCGTGCTTTACCACAAAAACGCTAATTATACCTCATACAAACCAAATTACATATTTATCTCGCCAAGTGTAATTACTCTCACAAGTAACTTATCCAAACACTGGAGCCATTCCAGCTAGAATCGGTCGGATCGCTAACAATATCTGCATGTTAACAATAACAATACACTAGTTCAGTGAATTAATAACAATATATGCAGTGATTTAGATGACTAATGCACGTTTCGAAACATGGCTTCCGACACCTAGTCACTGGCGATCGTCTAGCACTCCCAACGCACGAATCACACGGACTTGTTTACACGATACGGACGGGTGCTCATACACTACATTAAGACACTCACCGACCACACGAGGGCACACCGACAACGCAGAGAGGAACGCTCGCCGACCATACAGGGGCACCCACCGGCCACAAAGGGGCACTCAACGACCTCACGTGGCACTCACCGACCACACGAGGGCACACACCGACAACGCAGAGAGGAACGCTCGCCGACCATACAGGGGCACCCACCGGCCACAAAGGGGCACTCAACGACCTCACGTGGCACTCAACGACTACACGGGGCACTCACCGACCACAAAGGGCACCCACCGAACACAAAAGGGCACCCACCAACCACACAGGGGTACTCAACGACCACATATGGGCACTCACCGACCACACGGGGGCACTCACCGACCATGCAGAGAGAAACACTCTCAGACGACCACACAGACACTTACCGACCACGCAGGTGCACTCTTGCCGTAGCGAGAACTGCCGCTTGCTCGTGTTCTGCACAATGACTCGATTTCCGACTTTTCGCAGCACCACCATGTAGGTGCCACCACTGATGGCCATCCTGAGGGGTACGGTAGGCTATGCATTGCTAAAAATTCACATACACGAGAGTATCGGAACATACTCATACTAAGAACATACTAAGAAAAAAATGAAGAGGTATATAATCATCAGTACAACGAGGGATAAGAGAAGAAAATGTTTTCCTTCTGGGCGATATTCAGTTATAAAGACTTAATAAAAGCCACAAGAGCCCATCCAGGTTAAGTCTGTAAAGGGAGGATACCACAAACGTGAACAAAAAGACACTCATCACCTCCACCAACGCCACACCCAAAATTCCAATGAAACCATCCACAAGCATCCCACACAGCCATCCATGCCTACCTACCCAACCTGTTCCGCATTATTCATTCGACCCCGCGTAACACACACGTGGATCGAGTGCCCTACCAATAATTTTCAAACTTCACCACGCCTGCCATCCCCTTAAAAGGACCTTTCCCGTGGACAACTACCGAGCATAAAACCCACTTCATCCACCACTAAATATAAATAAAACACAAGATCTTGTAGCCTAAAGAAATGTTCGTTATATTTTGTAATGCATTCAATGAGGAATTTCCTGCAACATCAGCAGGCAACCTATTCCATCCATCAAAACCCTTTAGACTGAAGACCTGTTATCGCTTAACTGACCTACACCTCGACTTGTCTAACCTGAATTGATGACCTCTGTGGGATACTCTAAATAGAAGAATGTGATTCAGATTGACCTGATATAGCCCTTTAGCGATTCTATACATGCCCATCATATCAACCCTTAACTTGCTATACTTGAGTGAGTGCATATATAATGCTATAAGCTTTTCTCCACATTCTAAGTCGCCTAGACCATTGATGAGTCTATTGGCTTTGCGCTGAACCCTTTCTAGCATATGCATATATTTTTGTATAATTAAGGGCTCCGTGACTGTACATGATTTTTCAAGTGGGGCTACACATAGACTAAGCACAGTTTTTGTCATGACTTCCTTGCTCCTGTACCTCACACTCCTATTAATGATTCCCAGCATTCTGATCACCCTGTTCCCGGATGAGATACACTGCTTTTCTGCTATAACACATTTGCAACTAAAACCATCTGCCATTGATCAGCCCACTTTTTAGGTTCTCCAAGTTAGTCCAATATTACTAGATTGATCACTACTCTTAGCCACTCCTACCAACTTGCTGTCATCCGCAAATCTGAACACCCTATTACTCAGGACTAAATCAATGTTACTCACAATGACGATGAAGAGAAGTGGCCCTGGACTAGAGCCCTGTGGCGCTCCGCTCAGAACATCCTTCCATTCAGATTCACATCAATTGCTCACTGCCCTTTGTCTCCATCCCATTAACCATGCTTCAATCCAACCTAAATCTTTTCCATCACTCCCCAGCTACTCTAGTTGAACTTCTGCTTTGGTGGTCTACTTTTTTCGCTACATGCTCAATGAACTCCAATGAGGAAGTTAAACTAGATATTCAAGATATAAATCCATGTTGAGTTTCCCATAAATGGTTTTCCCTATCTAGAATAGCCTGAACTTTCTGCTTTGGCAATTTTCTAGCATATTGGAAACTATTGAGGTCAATCTGACCGGCCTGTAGTTTCCCTACACACTTGAACACTTTACCTCCCTTTACCCACACACTTTACTAAACACTTTACACACTTTAAACTTTACACCTCATTTCCTACACACTTTACCACCCTTCTTGAAAATTGGTACTGCACTTGCATTTCTCCGATCTTTAATACTTCAGAATACTGCATAGACCGCCTGAAAATTATACATGAGGGAAGTGCTTTAGTACACTACTAAGATCCTAGCATATATATCAGTCAGCCAAGAAGGTGTATTGTGTTATATTCTATCACCGTTGCTCTGCAGCTTCTGTAGTTGTTGCAAGATCTTTTAACCCATCAATGTTCTGCAGAACTCAGATCCTGAACATTTCAGTGACTGAGCAGTCCCGGAGGCAAATCAGTTTAGTTGGCAGCAACAACAATCCTGGGGGCCACGCGTCAGGTCATCCAACGGAGATACCAACTCCAGGGATCAGGTTAGGACACCTGACAGCGATACAATTCAGGGGACCATGTCAGGTCACCTGACAGCGACACCAACCACGGGAACGAGGCTAGGTCAGCTGACGGTGACTCCATACCCGTGAACTGAGCCAAGCTGATAGTGATACCAACCCCGAGCGCCAGGTCAGATCAACTGGCAGCGACACCAATCCGGGAACTAGGTCAGGCCGGTTGGTTGGTTGGCTATTTGAATTTTAGGGCGCATCGGCCAGGTTTGGCCATTTAGCGCCCACACTAGGTCAGGTCAACTGATAGCTATATTAATCCCGGAGCGAGTTGATGTCGGCTGAAATTGAAAGCACAGATTTACCCAGAATTATCATATAGGATATGTACACAAATTAACTTCCAAAGATCCAGTACAACCTGATAATTTTCGCGGCAATCACCAGATTATCTTGTTTGCGGATGCGAAGGGGTCATTAAAATGAAGAGCAATAGCATCAGTAAGAAATATATGTCCGGGCCTCAAGCCTACCACGAGTCCACTACTTTTGAACACAGCCCAACATACTTCCGAGCACGTGGGTCAATCCACTCACCTCCCGTCCTCGCCCTTCATGTGCTCGACGTTGAAGATCTCAGTGCCGCCGGGCAGCGCGCCCAGTGGATGTGCGTCACCGATCCGGGGCCGCACTGGTATGCGGGGGATGTCGCCGTGTGTGGTGATGATGTCGCCCGCCTGCATACCCTGCGGACCCGAGAACTGGTGGTGAGGGCGTCGCCCGCCTGCATACCCTGCGGACCCGAGAACTGGTGGTGAGGGCGTCGCCCGCCTGCATACCCTGCGGACCCGAGAACTGGTGGTGAGGGCGTCGCCCGCCTGCATACCCTGCGGACCCGAGAACTGGTGGTGAGGGCGTCGCCCGCCTGCATACCCTGCGGACCCGAGAACTGGTGGTGAGGGCGTCGCCCGCCTGCATGCCCTGCGGACCCGAGAACGGGTGGTGATGATGTCGCCCGCCTGCATACCCTGCGGATCCAAGAAAGGGTGGTGATGATGTCGCCCGCCTGCATACCCTGCGGACCAGAGAACTGTTGGTAGCGTCTCGCAGACGTCCGGTCACGGCATGTACTTTCGCTCATGACACAAGATCAGTGCCGTCAACGAGAATCCGGGTCACTTCCACGCATAGATCAAGCCGTAACCGAAAGGTCCGGTAAGAGCGGGGTCGCACCGGCCGTGAGCGTCACACCCCGTAAGCCAGTACCCGCCCTACAAGGCACAGGGCACGCGACCTCACATAAAACACGTCCAACAACCCAAGTACCCAATGGAGCAGATGAGCGAGCGGCCAGGCTCTGGTAACTGGAACAAGTAACTGGCCTGATAAACTACCTCTATATAGGTGACCTGAGGTAAAATGATGTGTCTAGCATCTGTATTGCATCATTAGTAACGTCAGAAATATCGCTGATACCCAATTTGGAGCATTTAATCACTATCAGAGCGATGCATAACAATGACAAGCCAAGAAAAGCGAAAGAAGAAAAACTGACTTGACCTCATTTGACCTTGAAGATATTGACCTAAGGTCACGAAATTTGCACAAAATAAAGTTCACAACAGTACCGTACCGTACCGTAATGTCCAGAGACCCTCCATGGCGCGTGTTAAACAAAGCAACTTGACATCACTTCAAAAGTGTCATACATTCTTTCAAAGGATCTGCATCACATCACAGAACGTTAAATTTTACCATGCAAATATTGCCAGCAGTACATGACATAATTCCGTGCCTAGCAGAGATAGAAAGGGTGATGAGTACAGGTAGCATTACCTCACAAGACAGACGTTTTGTCTTGAATGCCAATAAGGTTGGGGGGTAATGCATAGTTTTCGTGAGAGATGCAGAGCTGATTAGCTGTGTGATATGGAACTGACATGACTACAGGATAAAAATGTTACTTCTGCGACATGTTTATCGGCGCGGGGCGAGCGGATCATTGCATTCTCTGGGCTGAGAGAATATGTATCCTACTTCACGCTGCAATCCCGGAAGGCTATTTATCAGTTTAGCAAGATGGTAGGTACTTCCTATGTGCATGATGTCAACGTTATGGGATGTGATGGCGCATCGGCGAATACTGGATTATCCGGAGACACGCGCCGCATGTCTGAAGTGATTCAGCAGCGACCAGTGCATTGTTCCGTTAGTTATTATGGTTTTAGGGCGCACCGACTACTAAGGTCATTTTGCGCCCATAGTACATTGCTTCATGTGTCAGCTCTATAGCAGTAAGCTTAACCTCCCCGAAGTTTTCAAGAGTTGTGACGAAGCAACAAGTGCTCCTCTGTCCTTCACGAGCCTGCTGAGAAAAGCAGCCGCAGAATCACTCGACGAGCTAACAGTCGCTGCGTTTGAAGAACTGAACTGTAATGTACAAAAAAATAGATGAGGCAATATTAAATGATTTGAGTAACAACCAGAGATTGTTGTACAACCTGGCCATCACAGCCTAATGGGGTACTGTCATAGCGGAGGTTAAGAGAAGATAGATCGGGCTACTCAATCACGCGTGGCAAAAACGAATGAACCACAGCGACAAATATAAGGAACGCATTTTTTGTGGGGGGAGGGGCAGCGTTTGCCTGGATTACCAAGGTTTGCGTTTTACGTTCATAGTGCATGTTAAGAAACTTAAATACATGCCTTTAGAGCCATAGAAAGTCAGCAAATACTGATAAAATAATCACAATATAGGTGTGCACGTTCGCAGCACGGACGCTGCGAACATATTATTGTCTTCGCCTTCACTGTTGTCTTTGATATTGAGATTGTTGAGATTGTTGAACATATTATTGTCTCCACATATTGTCTTCGCCTTCGTTTTCTGAAATATTGGTGGTCGGAATAAAATAAAATAATACTAGGTCTTCAGCGCCAGTTTCAAGAAACACATTTAGTTGGTTAACTATGCAACCCCACATTATAGCATCAGCATGTGCCTTAAAAACTCCGAAAATAAAAGTAACCCCGTGGTTGTAATATCAGCACACGTTTCCGTTACTTCTCTTCCCATATGGGTGGATAATGGGTACTGTGGATCTACTATCTGCAGTTTCAGCCAGCGACCACCTCCGCGACCTGGTGCTGTTAACTCCCCGTCACTACACGCAGATGTGGCTCTCCATCAGGAAAAGCTGTCACTGCTCATGCGGACCTCAAAGTCGTCCGTAGCCTGCAGCATATTCGCGGTCCCCTCCTCACCTCCAGCATGATATACGGCTAGTCATCCGGGGGAACGCCCATTGGTGCCACCCGAAGCAGTTCTACTGGCCAGGGATGCGGGTCTAGACCCAGGACAGGTAGAGAGCCGTCGATGCTGGACATTGGAGCGTAAAAAAGCCCGGATGAAGACGAGGGGTGAGCCTGTTTAAGTTTCCCACAGTCAACTTCACAACCCAAAACTACAAGGAGCATACCGGCTGGAGTGAGCCACTACCGACAAGAAATCTCTGTCAGAAAACGATACAATGAACATAATTCAGTCTCTGCTGGAAGTGAAACTGCTTCCCGTTCACTCGCAAGCTGTTCAACGGACGGTATAAGTCGTCACTGAGTCAGCCTATGATGTCGGAGAGCCCCAAGCGTGGCTTCATCTGCACGATACTGAAACACTCGCCCGTTTCCTCAGTTCAAGGCGAAACAGGGGGCATCGGTAGCTCAGTGGTTAGGCTGAGTGTCTGACAAGCCAGGGGTGCGGGTTCGGTTCCCCGCGGCGTCCGCTCTTCCTGACGGAGTGAGAGGCAGGGGACGTCACATGGCCTCAGCTGCTGAGTGCGTCGCAAGGTCGCAACCACCATCGCAAGGCGAAGCAAAACCTCGTTTTCGAATAATGGGTGAGGCAGCGCGATTCAGGTGTGCAATGAGGAAATCTTGTGGGAAAAAGATAAATCGGTACCTGTCGATGACATATGACTAAAAGCATTAACAACAGCGACATCTTACTGTATTTACATACCAATTTTCTCCAAGTGCAACCACTGGGATCCTTCGCTGAACATTAAGCCTGTCTAAACTATTTCACATTTTTACCATTTCGACTAAGTACAAAACGACCGTGTACGTCGGCAGCGAAGATGTTAGTAGTTCCTGCAGTTTCCGATAGGTTGGCGGCGCCCTCCGATTGTACAATTTATCTCACTCAAATCACTCGGCGTCGGCTCCAAATTATTATTTTTTCCATCCTTTGCTACGGATGGTTTCACCTCGCACCCATTGAAAATAAACCACCTGCCGTGGTATAACAAGGGACACCTTAGTGCAGGGTTAGATTTGTACATTTTTATCCTAGATGAGATGAAAATGTTCAAGCAATCGAATATATGGATGTTGTTCTTCGAGCTTGTAACATCAAAATCTCAGTTTGCACTTTCCAGGGAATGTTGGGCACTTTGTTATAGAGCAGGTAAGTGTCGAACAGCACTAGTCAACCTACAAATGAGAAAAACTAGAGGATAATTTTCTGGAGACAATTCTGGACAGTTTTTGATTAAAAAATATAAAATCGATCATCTACGATTCAAAACCTACTCTAGTCGCCAAGTCACGATCACATTGTGTCTGGAGAAAAGGATTAGCCATTGCTCAAATACACGAACTGGACGCTACAAGGGTCTTAAAATCACAATATATTTGCACAGCCTGAGGAAGACCACACACCATACAAGCACACTCAGAAACAAGGAAGAGTACAACACACACGCGACAATGTACACCCAACAACCTTGTTTTAGTTACGTGCATGCTGAGGATGGGGATCAGGGAGTTCAGCTCGCGACTCGCGGAGCTCCGCACGGACAATTGTTTCTGTGAGCCACCGACCTCGTGGGCGATGACGTAGCGCAGGTGGTCGGCGTGTGCCACCAGGGCGATCTGGCACGACCTGAGGGGGTCGTACAGCAGCTGCAGCACGCGCTCCTGTCGCGGCGAGCCGTCGTCGAGAGGCGGGCGGCGCGGGTCCACCCAGCGGTACTTCTGCTTGTCGCCGCCGCCCAGGGTGCCGACCACCACTCGACCTGAGGTCGGACCCGGTCAGCACGGTCACTGTCCCCGCCGCCGGCCACACGGCCGGCCGACGTCATGGTCACTGTCTCCCATCACCGGCCACACGGCCGGCCGACAGCACGGTCACAGTCTCCCACCACCGGTCACACGGCCGGCCGACGTCATGGTCACTGTCTCCCATCACCGGGCACACGGCTGGCCGACGTCACGGTCACTGTCTCCCATCACCGGGCACGCGGCTGGCCGACAGCACGGTCACTGTCTCCCATCACCGGGCACGCGGCCGGCCGACAGCACGGTCACAGTCTCCCATCACCGGGCACACGGCCGGCCGACGTCACGGTAACAGTCTCCCATCACCGGTCACACGGCCGGCCGACGTCATGGTCACTGTCTCCCATCACCGGGCACGCGGCCGGCCGACGTCACGGTAAGTCTCCCACCACCGGCCACACGGCCGGCCGACGTCATGGTCACTGTCTCCCATCACCGGGCACGCGGCTGGCCGACGTCATGGTCAGTCTCCAATCACCGGCCACACGGCCGGCCGACAGCACGGTCACAGTCTCCCACCACCGGTCACACGGCCGGCCGACGTCATGGTCACAGTCTCCCATCACCGGCCACGCGGCAGGCCGACGTCATGGTCAGTCTCCAATCACCGGCCACACGGCCGGCCGACGTCACGGTCAGTCTCCCACCACCGGTCACACGGCCGGCCGACGTCATGGTCACTGTCTCCCATCACCGGTCACGCGGCCGGCCGACGTCATGGTCACTGTCTCCCATCACCGGGCACGCGGCCGGCCGACGTCATGGTCAGTCTCCCACCACCGGTCACACGGCCGGCCGACCTCATGGTCAGTCTCCCACCACCGGCCACACGGCCGGCCGACGTCACGGTAACAGTCTCCCACCACCGGGCACACGGCCGGCCGACGTCATGGTCACTTCTCCCATCACCGGGCACGCGGCCGGCCGACGTCATGGTCAGTCTCCCACCACCGGGCACGCGGCCGGCCGACGTCATGGTCAGTCTCCCACCACCGGGCACACGGCCGGCCGACGTCATGGTCACAGTCTCCCACCACCGGTCACACGGCCGGCCGACGTCATGGTCAGTCTCCCACCACCGGGCACACGGCCGGCCGACGTCATGGTCACAGTCTCCCACCACCGGGCACGCGGCCGGCCGACGTCATGGTCAGTCTCCCACCACCGGCCACACGGCCGGCCGACGTCATGGTCACAGTCTCCCACCACCGGTCACGCGGCCGGCCGACGTCATGGTCAGTCTCCCACCACCGGGCACACGGCCGGCCGACGTCACGGTAACAGTCTCCCACCACCGGGCACACGGCCGGCCGACGTCATGGTCACAGTCTCCCATCACCGGTCACACGGCCGGCCGACGTCACGGTCAGTCTCCCACCACCGGGCACACGGCCGGCCGACGTCACGGTAACAGTCTCCCATCACCGGCCACACGGCCGGCCGACGTCATGGTCAGTCTCCCACCACCGGTCACACGGCCGGCCGACCTCATGGTCAGTCTCCCACCACCGGCCACACGGCCGGCCGACGTCACGGTAACAGTCTCCCACCACCGCGTCAGTCTCCACACCGGGCACACGGCCGGCCGACGTCATGGTCAGTCTCCCACCACCGGCCACACGGCCGGCCGACGTCACGGTACAGTCTCCCACCACCGGTCACACGGCCGGCCGACGTCATGGTCACAGTCTCCCATCACCGGCCACGCGGCCGGCCGACGTCATGGTCAGTCTCCAATCACCGGCCACACGGCCGGCCGACGTCATGGTCAGTCTCCCACCACCGGGCACACGGCCGGCCGACGTCACGGTAACAGTCTCCCATCACCGGCCACACGGCCGGCCGACGTCATGGTCAGTCTCCCACCACACCACCGGTCACACGGCCGGCCGACCTCATGGTCAGTCTCCCACCACCGGCCACACGGCCGGCCGACGTCACGGTAACAGTCTCCCACCACCGGGCACACGGCCGGCCGACGTCATGGTCAGTCTCCCACCACCGGCCACACGGCCGGCCGACGTCACGGTCAGTCTCCCACCACCGGTCACACGGCCGGCCGACGTCATGGTCACAGTCTCCCATCACCGGCCACGCGGCAGGCCGACGTCATGGTCAGTCTCCAATCACCGGCCACACGGCCGGCCGACAGCACGGTCACAGTCTCCCACCACCGGCCACACGGCCGGCCGACGTCATGGTCACTGTCTCCCATCACCGGGCACGCGGCCGGCCGACGTCATGGTCAGTCTCCCACCACCGGGCACGCGGCCGGCCGACGTCATGGTCAGTCTCCCACCACCGGGCACACGGCCGGCCGACGTCACGGTCACAGTCTCCCACCACCGGTCACACGGCCGGCCGACGTCATGGTCAGTCTCCCACCACCGGGCACACGGCCGGCCGACGTCACGGTAACAGTCTCCCACCACCGGGCACACGGCCGGCCGACGTCATGGTCACAGTCTCCCATCACCGGTCACACGGCCGGCCGACGTCACGGTCAGTCTCCCACCACCGGGCACACGGCCGGCCGACGTCACGGTAACAGTCTCCCATCACCGGCCACACGGCCGGCCGACGTCATGGTCAGTCTCCCACCACCGGGCACACGGCCGGCCGACGTCACGGTAACAGTCTCCCACCACCGGTCACACGGCCGGCCGACGTCATGGTCACTCTCTCCCATCACCGGGCACGCGGCTGGCCGACGTCATGGTCAGTCTCCAATCACCGGCCACACGGCCGGCCGACAGCACGGTCACAGTCTCCCACCACCGGTCACACGGCCGGCCGACGTCATGGTCACAGTCTCCCATCACCGGCCACGCGGCAGGCCGACGTCATGGTCAGTCTCCAATCACCGGCCACACGGCCGGCCGACAGCACGGTCACAGTCTCCCACCACCGGTCACACGGCCGGCCGACGTCATGGTCAGTCTCCCACCACCGATCACACGGCCGGCCGACGTCATGGTCAGTCTCCCACCACCGGCCACACGGCCGGCCGACGTCATGGTCACTGTCTCCCATCACCGGGCACGCGGCTGGCCGACAGCACGGTCACAGTCTCCCACCACCGGTCACACGGCCGGCCGACGTCACGGTCAGTCTCCCACCACCGGACACACGGCCGGCCGACGTCATGATTACTGTCTCCCACCACCGGACACACGGCCGGCCGACGTCATGGTCAGTCTCCCACCACCGGACACACGGCCGGCCGACGTCATGATTACTGTCTCCCACCACCGGACACACGGCCGGCCGACGTCATGATTACTGTCTCCCATCACCGGCCACGCGGCAGGCCGACGTCATGGTCAGTCTCCAATCACCGGCCACACGGCCGGCCGACAGCACGGTCACAGTCTCCCACCACCGGTCACACGGCCGGCCGACGTCATGGTCAGTCTCCCACCACCGATCACACGGCAGGCCGACGTCATGGTCAGTCTCCCACCACCGGCCACACGGCCGGCCGACGTCATGGTCACTGTCTCCCATCACCGGTCACACGGCCGGCCGACAGCACGGTCACAGTCTCCCACCACCGGTCACACGGCCGGCCGACGTCATGGTCAGTCTCCCACCACCGATCACACGGCCGGCCGACGTCATGGTCAGTCTCCCACCACCGGCCACACGGCCGGCCGACAGCACGGTCACAGTCTCCCACCACCGGTCACACGGCCGGCCGACAGCACGGTCACAGTCTCCCACCACCGGTCACACGGCCGGCCGACGTCATGGTCAGTCTCCCACCACCGATCACACGGCCGGCCGACGTCATGGTCAGTCTCCCACCACCGGTCACGCGGCCGGCCGACGTCATGGCCACAGTCTCCCACCACCGGTCACGCGGCCGGCCGACGTCATGGCCACAGTCTCCCACCACCGGTCACGCGGCCGGCCGACGTCATGGCCACAGTCTCCCACCACCGGCGATTGACAACTGTTGCATGAACCCTGGTCCACCAACAATCCATGAATTCCAGTTCAACGACAGAATTTTGACCGCAAGTTTAACATGCCGTCAATGCACCCACACAGCTACCAGGTAGCTCGACCCCAGCCTTATAGGGGAGCTACCAACTGACCTTCCCAGCCGGAGGCTAAATACGAGCGCACGTAGAGGTTAGAACCCCTGTGTTGCTAGGACAGGGAAGACCAGTGCAGGCCAACGACCCAGCCAACTGAGCAACCAGTATGGCAAATATCATAGAGGACCATTGAAAATAAAGTGACCGAAATCTGAGGAGTATTTGAAAGGTATAGGGGGAGGTCGGTAGGTATGTAAGGAAGCCCTCTTCAGATGTTCACCCCCACCCACCCCCACCCCCTGAACCAAATCTTAGCTGCTTCGGTTAGATGGATGTTTCACCCGCCAACTGCCGTTTGCATGTGTCTAGTTATTAGTATTTTTGCTAAACGTGGTGAATGAGGATTTTTGCTGCTTATGCATCTGGAATAACTGACATGAAAAGAGCAAACATTTGGCAATGTAATATAAATGTGTGAATAGAAATGAAGAATAGAAAACAACTTCGTTGCTATGGCATTGAGAAGATAGACACGGGTGTGAATGGCTGGTAATAATCGTAGTACAAATGCATACCAGGGGTGGGGTGTGATCCGCCGACGAATTTGGAGGACCTGTCTTGGGTGCATTAATTGTACAGCAAAACTCGAGCATCAGTCACTCGCCTCCGCAACAAACATCGGTTGGTACAGTTGCATTTGAAAATTGGAGTTCTGTCCTCGGCCCCCTCCCCCCCCAAAAAAAAAACAGCTCAGAGCACAGGTGTGCTTAATCTGGACAGATGAATATATTGGCTGTGGTTTAAAAACCGAAAGATGCGCGACACGAATGCAGCTTCTGTTGGGAGGCGATTTACACAAATTCGAGTATCCCTTACTGTATGGTTCACCTTGATATAAGACATGAATTATCCCACAACGTCTAAGTCGACACAGAGCGCTGCAGTCGTCACCGACCTGTGACTGGGTCACGGCCGGCCAACTTCTGGATGGGCAGCCGTTTGATGGTGTACTTTTCGGGCAGCTTTACACGGTACCGGTACTGGATGTTGTTGACGCCCGGCTTGGGCACGCGGACGTCTCTGTTGATGCGTCGCGTGACGATGGCGGCTGGCCGCGGTGCCAGCTGCAGCAGCTGCAGCGACCTGGTCACCCAGCTCAACATGACTGCCTGAAGCATAGCACACATCAGGTGGCTTATCCTGCCACCGCGACAGTCACACAGCGGTGGGACACGTCAAGTGGCTGCTCATTAGAGATTAGAGGGGAGTCGATAAAGATCCCCTCTAATCTCGAAACTGAGTAGCACACGAAAACAAAATAGGTGTCATTGGAAAGCACTCGATGAGTAGGGCCAGACACCACCTCCAAAAATTTCGCAAAAAAAGTGACATCACTAGGTGCCCTAGAGTTTTACAACTCACATTAAGTTTTGGGCTCTGGGGGCTTCATTTTGAAGGAGATTTGAAGAAAAAATATTTGGAATCAGAAAATGAAAGTGGTAGTGTATCACAAAAATGTTGTTTAAAGTCAACTTGCTGTAATAAAAAATGCTTACTTTAACCAGAATCTTCAATTTGAACTCCAAGAGGCAAATATGCAAAATTAATAAGTAATAAAAATGGAAAAATGAAAAATTCCTCTCACATGTATTGTTCCATCCCTAAAGATAGGCAAACACTAGACGTTTCATTTAAATATCTTTATCCACTAAAACATGACTGATTGAACTTTGTTGGAGGTGACCTCACTTGACCTTAACTAACTCAGTGACCCTAGATGACCAGACTACAAAGTGTTGACACAACATGCCAAATTGATGTGGGAAAAGGAATACCAAATTTTAGCATGCTGCCATATGCTGTTCTTTCCCTATCTGCAGAAAATCTTAGGGAAGTCATCAATAACCCATCCTCAAGACAAAGTGAGTTAAGTTGGAAAATTTGCCAAATAACTTGTTTTAGAAAATGCGTTAAACAAAATTTCATTGTCTTTTCTTCAAAGACAGCTTCAATTCATTCATATCATATTAGGTTAGGTTTTTAGGCAAAACCATTTTCATAATTATATTTTCCTTTTTTCTCCATAGGTTAGACTGGGTTAGGTTAGGTTATATTGCATTTCTATTTCATTTTCCAAACAAAACCTTGCATGGCTGCTCATTAGTCTTTTCTGCATGTCCTCATTCATTTTTAACCCTGGGTCATCTTAGATCAGGTCACCAGGTCAGGCGAAGTGACCCAACTACACTCAGAGTTCTATGTGGCAAAACTTCCACAATAATTGGGCGATTGATTTCAAACTTGTAACACTTCATGATCTCATCAGGGACCATAATATGTCTAGTTTTTTCATAGCATTGACCTTTGGTCATGTCGCGGACATGGCTTCCGCATTATAGGGCTATGGTAAAATATACAAATGTCTCCTGGTTACATATTTGCTCTCAGAATGATCTCACAACTGTTGTGGCATGTAGTTGGAAGCTATGCTCAATGTTACCACTGACATTTTTGCTCAGTGACCTGACCAAGGTCATCTGAGGTCACCTGAGATCACTACACATTTCTGCACATATCACACTGCATTGAGCTAGAAGGCCAAAATTACCACCATTATGCTTGTATAGCCAAGATGCGTTGATTGATATATTACATGCCCTCCCTAGGCTATTCATGACCTTGACCCAAGGTCATAGTTTCAGTTGACCTGACCTTACATCACACCACCTACTGTAAATAGCACATTTCAAGGACTGCCGAATAGCTTTTGCCATTTGTTTCCATCTGTTACAGGTCCTGAGAAATGTGTCAATATCTGAGAGTCCCACCTGATCTGGTCGAATTTGACCTATGATGGCCCAGTGACGTGAATACTGACCTGAAAAAATGACCCAGACACTTTCGATGGAGCCTGTCACCAGCTATCAAACACAGTTTTCTGTTTGTTGCTAGCTAGCATAGTTCTAGAGATCTTAGGGGGCAGACATCTGCTGCGAGAAGCAAAGTCCACACAGACCGCCGGATGTGCGAGTGTTAAGCATAGTGTCTTGCAGTCATAGGCATCCAACTAGCCTTTACTAACAACTGTGACTTCGAAGCAAAAGATAAGCTTGATATGAAATAAATTTAGCAGCACCAGGACCAATAATTGTATTGGTTCATTTATTCTTCAAAGAGCAATCCTCTCAGAGTACTTACATATCAAAATCGGTTAGATGTTATTAACACTGATCATGGGGGCTGAGACCTACCCTGCTCGTATGATGTCATCAGTTCGCTGTTTATTTCTATCTGTTACAGGTCCTGAGATATGTGTCAATTTCTGAGGCCCACCCAATCTGGTTGAATTTGACCTATCACAGCCCAATGACCTGAAAATTGACCTGAGCAAAAAATGACACAAACACTTTTGATAGAGCCTGTCACCAGCAACCCAACTCTGTTTTCCATTTGTTGCTAGCTGCCATAGTTCTAGAGATTGTAGGGGGTAGACATCTGCCCTCAGGACATGTGAAGTTTGCACAGACCACTAGATGTGTGAGTGTTAAATTGAGTGCATGGTGTTGTACCTCTTAGACATAGACATAAAGACATAAAAGATTAGTGCAACTATGAGCCACAAGGGCCCTTCTTGGTTGCACTCTGTATACTCAACCAGTTGCCCACCAAATCTGTCAATCAGCCCTCCCTGTAATACTGAAAAGCAAGCCCTCTATTCTTATAATAATTGTCTATGCTGTTTTTAAATATGTTCAATGTGCTGCTACTGACAATGTTTTTTCTGGAAGCTGGTTCCAGTGTTATACTACCCTGTTGGTGAAGAAAGTCTGCCTTAACCTTGTTCTGCTGTGGTTAACTTTAATTTTGAATTTATGACCTCTAATTTCATCAAGATATCCCCAAGATATCCCCTCTCCAGACCATGGACAAATTTAAAGACCTTGATGAGATCTCCTCTCAGCCTTCTATATCTTAGTGAAAACATATTCAATTTCTTCAATCTTTTTCCTCATATGCCAGGTTGCTTAGGTATACCATTAACCATTTTTGTACCACCTTTTTGTACTCTCTCTAAAAGCCAACAATCTTCTTCATAGCTAGACCAAGCTTGGATGCAGTATTCCAAATGTGGCCTGACATATGCACAGTTGTTTATTGGTTGGTTCACAACACACTTTATGCACATTCACTGCTAATGGCGCCGCCCACACTGTTTCGCTGGTGGGCAGCGGGATTTGGAAATGTCCTGAGTGGAGCTAGTCGAACCCGGGAACTTTGGTACCCATAGCCCGACACCTTAACCACTCGGCCATCCCCACAACATATGCACAGTAAAGCTTCCTGATGACTTCCTCACTTCTGTGTGATACATTCCTATTTATTGCCCTGAGCATTCAGTACCTTCTTCCTGGCTTCCTTGGTCTGTTCTGATACCCCCAATTTTGTGTTTAGAATAACACCTAAATCCTTCTCCTGTTGAGTCATTGATAGCACATGGCTGCCCATCAAGTATGGAGCCTTCATATGCTGCCTACCTACAAGCATGATTTTGCACTTATCAAAATTAAATTTCATTTGCCATTCTTCAGACCACTTCACAAGTTTGTCTAAGTCTTTTTGCAGCAAGATCATGACATCTGTATGATGTCTGTGACACACTAGGTACAGGCAATTATATGCTATAGGCTATATTCATGGAGTTAAGATTATGATCATGAATTTCTTTGCCAAATGGAAAGCATTTATTTGCAGAGAAAAGAAGTGACTGCATCATGTTACATAAAAATCACAGTATTAAAACCAAATGAGAAAAAATCAATTTACCTTTATTGCAATATTTACCGTCGTATTTTTTCAAAGTATTTCTTCGCTCACAACCCGAAAAATAAGCATTTGTACACAAACTAGCTGATCCCATCGCCTCAGTCGCATGTACGAACATTGCATGCGAATGATACATTCCAAGAATGCATAGAAGATCTTACAGCACAAATGTATCAAGTAGTAGGCAAGGTGGGTAGGCATTTACCTACCTACTTAGGCATGCACCCCAACAATTTCACCGCGAAGAACTTGCTTAGCTTATCTCAGGCAATTCCTGCACGAAAACCGATTAAGCCAGGCATAATATGGCACAGACCTAGTACGAGAATACTGAACCCGAGATAACTAGAGACAACAGGTACTCCAAAGTTGGCTGTTCTAGTATAGTTAGTTTAAACTAGACAAAACCTACGCCAAGTGACGTCATATACCAGGAGCGCTTTTTTATTCCAGAATACTGCTGAATTGTATTCTAGTTTTGGACTATACCAATAAATCTACTAAATATGGTGCTTTCATTTTAGCGCAATTATGGCGCTTTTCTCACGATTAGTTTCCCGTTCGTTGTAAAGCATATCAGCTATTCATTAAAGCTTGAATGTTTTATCTTATTTTGCTGGCGTGCCGGTGGCTTTGAACCGAAAGGCACAATCCACAGAAATAATTTATCCATGGCGTGGTTGATATTGAGAACACACACCTCAGACAATTTATGCGAGTTAAGGCCTTATATCCACAATGTCAACTTGGTCAGCATGTCATTGATGCAATCTGGTGATTAATGTTAGCATGTGCGTTGGTCCCCTGGCAGTTATCATATTGTTTCTTTGTGCTATATGTAATAATGCCATACTGTGCCATTCACCAACTTGTGGACAATTTGGTAATTGCTTGCCCATTGCATCATGGCTGGGCAGTAGTGGTAGTAGGGTAAGAGGGAGTTTCCAAACACTTAATGCATCAACAAATTGCTCTACTGCTGCTTTTGTGTGGCCAAACCAATAATTATACTGTTTACCGAATCTAAAAAAATGAACAAGGTATCTATATTCAGATGGTTCTCTCTATCAAAGTCATCTAACCACTCACATAGAGCTACTTTAAAGCATATAATTGTTTTGTAGCATTGTGCCATATTCTGAACACGAAAGTGGTTGTGCAGGATTACTTCACTGTAGCTGTTGTGGTACAAATTATTAGTAGCCACTAAAAATACTGATGTAATTGAAAAAATATCAGACCTTAAAATACATTTTCAGGGAAATCTGTACTTTTTAGTTAGTATTTGAATTCCTGACATGCTTTTTCAATACAAAGTTGATTGATGTGGTTAAAATGTGACTACTCTCACCTGTACTGTGTGAGATGTGATTTAAGGGTTCATTATTGCAGTTTTGAGTGTTTACAAGTGACGTTTTGCACATTTTCACCTAGGCAAAGCTAAAATGAGGTTGGGATAAGTTAGGGATTTCTTTAGCATCCTCAATTTTCAGATGAAATTGTCATGAATATGATTGTTTTTTAATTGGAAGCTAATTTATGTTCTCTTCTGAAAAGAGGCCAGGCTGAATCTGCGTGAGGTTTTTACAATTGCACCTACAGAAGAAGATTTGCATTTTAGTTGAGGAAGCATTTCAAGAAAAAATTGTACACAAGGTATCTATATTCAGATGGTTCTCTCTATCAAAGTCATCTAACCACTCACATAGAGCTACTTTAAAGCATATAATTGTTTTGTAGCATTGTGCCATATTCTGAACACGAAAGTGGTTGTGCAGGATTACTTCACTGTAGCTGTTGTGGTACCAATTATTAGTAGCCACTAAAAATACTGTTGTAATTGAAAAAATATCAGACCTTAAAATACATTTTCAGGGAAATCTGTGCTTTTTAGTTAGTATTTGAATTCCTGACATGCTTTTTCAATACAAAGTTGATTGATGTGGTTAAAATGTGACTACTCTCACCTGTACTGTGTGAGATGTGATTTAAGGGTTCATTATTGCAGTTTTGAGTGTTTACAAGTGACGTTTTGCACATTTTCACCTAGGCAAAGCTAAAATGAGGTTGGGATAAGTTAGGGATTTCTTTAGCATCCTCAATTTTCAGATGAGATTGTCATGAATATGATTGTTTTTTTTTAATTGGAAGCTAATTTATGTTCTCTTCTGAAAAGAGGCCAGGCTGAATCTGCGTGAGGTTTTTACAATTGCACCTACAGAAGAAGATTTGCATTTTAGTTGAGGAAGCATTTCAAGAAAAAATTGTACATGCATGTTTCTGAATGTCATTAATATGATATGACCATTATATTTCAGCGCAAATGCATGTTTTTCAGTTCGTAAGTGAAGTAATGCGAAATTTGTTGCTTTGAGTTGGGTAATTGGTAATAAAGGATAATGTTAAATGTAAGAACAGTGCATCCAAACCAATGTCATCCAATGAATATCTTTGATATCATATATGCAACAATGTTGTTTGAGTTATCACCACAATCCTTCCCCAGTCCAAACCTAACCTACCTCTTTTTCAGGAAACACATTTTGTTGGTTCTATTCTATCCTCCGAATTCCAAAAACCTTGGTATTTATATATAAGAAGTCCCAATGAAGACAATTTTTTAGACAAATGTAGGAACTGAACTTCTTGAAGCTTACTAGCAACTTCTTCCCAGTATCCTACAAATAATTTTCCATAAACTGTGTTGAATGAAGAACAAGGATACCTGGGAGTAGTGAAAGATCAGAATAAGACAGGATAGGCAGTCATGCACGAAAAGCCAAAACCAAGTTTAATTATACCAAAAAATGAATACATATATTTGCATATGGCTATTTGCAACATTTTCATCATGATATTCCAGCAGAATAATGGCCAGCCCTTTCTACATGGGGTAATGATAACAGATTCAGCCTAGGATGCAAAATGTATGCTTCCATTAACTGAGTTTCCATGTCACGATGTTAATTAATATACGGTGCACAATCGATGCGAGTGTGTAATTAAGGTCCAATGGATCTACCATTTCCTTCGTGAATCACGTTCAACATCCAGCATACACTATTAGTAGGTTTTAGATGACCGAGCATGAGTATGTTTTAGGATATCCAACATCAGTTGGTTAGGTTAGATTTAGTTTTTGGTTAGATTTTTGTAATTTGACATCAGTGTTCTTTGTTAGCCACCAAAAACCCCATTTCCCCACACTTTCCATATTTCTATGGCGTGGGGGATAGCATGTACTGTCATTGTCAAAATTAGTGTTTTTTCCCCAGTGTTTGAAAACTCTTAGTTGAACGATATTAATATTATTTTTTGGTGAAATTACTTTTTTCTGGATATCAGCACATGAACTTGAACTACCGATTTGCTGAGTTTCCATTTCGCATAGAAATAAATATCAGCTTCCTTCAAATCACATCAGATAATGATGTGAATTGAAGGAATGTTAAATGCTAAGCGTGGCGGTGGGGGGGGGGATGATGTGTGGCCTGGTCCATGGCCAGAAATAAACCAGCGAACCGATCGCTGGGCACCCATTTGCGTATCCCGAAGATGAACCACGACAAGCGTTCTGGACTCGCCTCCTACGCCTTAGCGGCCTGACGGTTCCCACCGAGGAATTCTTCCACACATTCAGAGAGATGGATGCAGCGTTTTGTGTTCACCATGCCCAAGAACCCAACAATCTCAGCAGACATCCAAAGGTCATTGAAAGTTTCCGCCACGTGTTGGAAATCAAATTGAATTCCACAGATAAAATATAATTAAGTGCTTTACGAGGATCCGGACAATTATTCATCTCGGGCTGGTGAGCAAGGTGAACGTCGCCAAGCTCGCAAAGCGGCAGCAGCGGAAACCCGAGTAGTTTGCTCCGTGACTGCGAAGTATGGGCCGCACTTTGGCACCACTTCACATTCAGATCAGCGTTTAAATCATTCATTATTTGGACGTATAGGTGTATCACCTGTCATTGATTATATAGCTGTATATCAGGACTTTCTACACGACTATTACACGAGACTAAACGTACGTGTTGCAGTTGCACAGAGTGCATGTCAAGCTCAACAACTGATGTGTCCCTGTGTATGCGAAGTCGGTAGAGCGTAGCCTGTAGGTCTACGCGTACTCATCGTCCCGCTACGGTGCTCGTGAGTAGTCTAGGTATGTATGCATGCCGAGTTGTTCTCAGCCATAGATGTCACGATGAAGAGTGTGGGCGGCGCCATTATCCGTGAATGTGCATAAAGTGTCATGAACCAACCAATAAACAAACAACAAACGAAGATGTTCCTTCTATTCCTGCCAGTTCGTCCGATTGTGTAAGGTGTCAGATATGTACGTACTGTAATATTAGGTATTGTAATGTATTGACGCAATGTAATCTCATTAATTAACGTGGCTTATCTGCTCCTGCTACCGATAACCTCTTATGTCACGCGTTTGGTGGAGCCGCGATAGCTTAGTCGGTAGGGTGTTGGGCTCTTCACCGCAAGATTATGGGTTCGAGTTCCGCAACCAGCGGAATTACCCAGTCCACCCGCGACCAATCGGTTTGAGAAGTTGACGACGCTATATGACCTAGCAGTTAATTGCGTCGTAAAGGAACCCATGGTTCTTTTTCTGCTTCATGTGTTTGCTTCTCCAAATATATGTCTTGCGTTGTGCTTCCTCGATATATCGTTTCAATACGCACTCTGTTGGGCGCCGGAATATATATATATATATATATATATATATATATATATATATATATATATATATATATATAATATATATATATATATATATATATATATATATATATATATATTCATGTGCGCAAAATGACGAACGCAGTCCATGCGCCCAAAATGCACATTCACTTCCACCACAGAGTACACAACCGAGAAACAATCGGCAGTGGGAGTGAGGGCCTTCCTCAATCTTGGTAGTCTCGTTTTCCCAAGATGTATGCTCCTCGTATTAAAGTCTGATTGATGAACAACTTTTGTTGCCGTATTTATGTCGTTCAAAAATGCGTGATATTTAAGGTTACACGACGCGAATAAAGAAATCATATTTTAAAGGAAAATATTTTCTTTAGTTAAAAATAGAACACATTTAATTTTAAAAAATGTATGGCGTTACGTGGTAATTTTCCATTCCAACCACAAATTAAGATGTTATTAAAGTTGCTTCCGAGCTGGTCTGGCATTGAAATTGCTGTTGCCAGTGCATTATTACATGCATGACAGAAGTTTGATTCACATGGCTTCAGCGACGCAACCAATTCATTTCGACTGAAAATGCCGAATAACGGTGTGCGAACATGGGCAAAGCCACGGTGGGGAATGAACAGGGATGCTTCCCAATCTTGCCAAGTTCCGCGTTAAGCCTTTGACAATGCATGATAATCGAACCGAAATCCTCATGCGGGCATCTAAAATCCGTCTTAGCGCTTACGGGTTCCACAAAGTTGTTGCCGAATCTAAATCGAGCCTTCATTGTACGAAAAGCGCGATTTTTTATTTTGCGCCGGCACTCCAGAAAGTTCAGGATTGTAACCTAAATATTTTAGCTCACGTCTGCTCCTATCAAAGCAATGCTTGTCGCAGTCCTGGTGGCGTGTGTTCGCCGTGTATCGTAAGAGGCGTGGAGCAGAGCTTAGAACCGGCATCGCTCCGTCTCCAGCACAGGTCCAATCATTTGTCTGTTTGGCAGCATGCACAATTGTTGGTTTTGTCACCTTGATACTCATGTACTGTTATTAGATGCAAGGCGATATATACGAGGTGGCGTCATCCCTACTGCGCAGCTTTCTGCGCAGGTCCTTATATGACGTCATCTGGGGTACCACTTAATACGGGCCAAGCCGCTAACACGCTGTCGAACATACGCAGCGTATGCATAGTACGAGGGATAAAATGAGGATTTAAGAAGTGCAGGTGCAAAACTTAGAGCGTCATAGACCCGGAAGGGATCTCCAATACCTTTTATACACATATTATACCCGGAAGAACGTACAAAGCGAGGTAGGACAGGTCAAATATGGCAGAGAATTAGCATCTTACCGCGGCGAAATGCAGTAAGGACGTACCTGAAGTGTGGTCGTCGCCATGATGGAATAGGGTGGGGAGGGGGGTCGAGTCCCTTAATGTACATACAATTTGGCATTGGGCTTATGGTGCTGCATACCAAAATTAATTGACCGAAAGGCCTTTTAACCCCTCTATATGCGGCAGTGCCCCTGATATAGGAGGCAAGGAAGGGGACAATCGTTTCTTTTTAAGATCGACAGGACCATAGGGAGCACGTGAGAAGGAAGCATTCCTTTTATGGGGGCATCTGTGAACCTCCGTACCAGCTCAGAAACATGGGGGGAACTTCCAGAAAACGATTTGGGAGACGCAATGCCTGGAGGTAACAGGAAGGCCTAAGGATTGGGGGAGGTGGGCTCACGCCAGTCGTAAGCGGGGGTTAACCCATCCCAAAAGCATGTGAAATTTCACTCTAGTTCGGAGGTTACATTCGGCGGATGGGCTGGAAAGCGGTCAGACATGGGGTGCTAAAAGCGGTCAGGCATGTATTGGGGGCATTCCCTAACAATGCGTTCAGAACTGGATCTGGGTGATTCAAAACACTCCTACACGTCCGCGTAGTCGACATAGTCGGCTTATGTGCTGTTTCCGATTCAGAGCATGAATGAAGGATCACAATCGAAGTTCGTGGAGCAGAGACTTTGCATATCGTTCTTTCAAATCAATGATCATAGGCCTCATGAGCAACAATGAAATGGCATACACCACACCTGTTTCATAGCAGTACCAGAGCCGATAGCAGTGTCAAGTGCCGCGAGGACGGGCGCAGCTTGTCTGCCCCTGGTCACAGCGGCAGCAGAAAAACACGCCAACAGGACAGTGGGACCGGGCGATACGACGCCAGAGTCAAGTGCCGCCAGGACGGGCCAACACAGGGAGCGCCACCAACCCGTCAGTGGTCACAGTGGCAGCAGCAAAACACGCCAACAAAACGGCAGGATCGGGCGGCACGAAACCAATGCAAAGTGCCGCCAGAACGGGCAACACACGAGGCGCCGCCAGTCCGCCCCTGGTCACGGTGGCAACAACAAACACGGCTACAAAGGGCAGGACCGAGCGACACGACACGACACACAGCAGAGACAGTGACACATGGCCGGCAGTGTGAGGGTGGACATCCTATCGCTGCCTGGTGACATGATGGCGGACCTGCCTAGATGCCCGCCCCTGCGCTCTGCCGAGCAGAGTTCTTGCGCAACCTGCCGATGCGCACATGCAGCCTAACTCGAGTCAGCCTCCGTCTCACACAACTAGCCACACTCCTAGCTTCGGCTGCCGGCTACTAATGACGCCCACCCCGGGTCTCACGATCCTGGTGTCGCCTGTGCAGGTTGAGTCCATGATGAAGCAGACATCAGGATTGAACTGGTTTGGCATCGCCCTCTACCACGTATGTGGCATGCAGCGCCCGCCGCGACCGATGGTGATTAACCAATAGCTGGACACAACGGCCAGGAGCGCCTCCGGTGCTTCAGACGTCGGACAGCCAAGCGATATATTGACGCCTCATTTTGTAGGCGACGAAGCCGGCAACGACGGCAAGGCCGTCCTGCTCCAGTCCCAGTTTGCTGATGATGGTCGTGTTAAAATTCATGTGAATAGAAGTGGCATCAAACTAATTGAGCTGGTTCTTTATTTAGCTATACAAAGATAAGATATTAAGATAAGGTAAGCAGCATATGAAGGCTTCATATTTGATGGGGGTGGCCAAGTTCTATCGGTGACTCAGCAGGACTTTGGTGTTATTCTGAATACAAGATTGGGGGCATCAGAACAGACGAAAGAATCCAGGAAGGAGGCACTGATAATGTTTGGGAAATATATAGGAATGTAATGTAATGTAATGTAATGTATTTTCTGATCCTCCCGAGCAGGGTTTTTCAGTCTCCGTTACAGGTGCACCAATGTGCCGCACACACCATCGTCACGATGATACACTCATAACACGGAAATACTAGCAATATGAGCATACACGAAAATTAGAGCCTGGACATGCGCAGCATGACCGAAAGCCTCCTCCTGAAAACATTGTAGCCGCCTAAATTCCTCACATCTGGGGGCAGATTGTTCCACATTCGGCAAGCTCTCGGTATGAAGGAGCGGCGCGCGAATTCTGTGCGGCATCGTGGTACCTGGAGCTCACCGTTAGCCGTGGCTCTGGTGCTCCGTTGCGACACAGTTGATCGACGGTTAAGTTGCCCGCGAATGAGTTCTGAGCCAGTGAACTCGTTCATAATTTTGAAAACTGAGTGAGCATCTGCCTCGGATATGATGTCGTCCAATTTCAGCCATCCTAGTTCTTTCAACGTTGGCGACACATGATCCCGGTAGTGTAAGCCGGCGACAATCCTTGCACCAAAGTTTATGCATTTTTGAATGCGTCGTTTCTGGGCCTTGCTACAACTTCCCCAGACAGACACACAGTATCTTATGTGGGGGAACACGAGTGCCTCAATTAGCACCCGTCTCGTATTGCGAGTAAACTTATGACGCAGTCTAGCGAGTCCGATGAGTATGCGGTTACATCGACGCACAACAGAAGATACATGCACATCCCAGGACAGGTGTGAGTCAATTTTCACACCAAGTAACTTCACAGACTTCGTGGGTACTATTTCCAACTGCCCCATGCGAACTGATAATTCCACAGACGTATGCTGTCTAGAAGATTGGAGAACAATCATCTCAGTTTTGGAGGGATTTACTTTTAGTCGATTCTGTATGAACCAGTTCAGGGCGACTGACAGTGATATATTCAATCGTTGGCTAATGGCTGCGATTTCGTTTCGCTTCCCGGAATCGATGAACTGTACATCATCGGCATACATTACAATCTTGCCGTGTGGGATATGTTGCGGGAGGTCATTGGAGAATATTAGGAACATAACCGGGCCCAGGATCGAGCCCTGCACCACACCATGTGTTACCGACAGTGGGGTAGAATCTTTCACCGATTGCGTACGACCCTCAAGCCACGCTCGAAACCATGCGGAGTTGACGCCGTACCATCCGAGCTTGTCCATGAGGCGATTGTGCTCCACGCTGTCGAACGCCTTTGAGGTGTCAGCTGCAACTAGTGCAGTGATCTCGCCTTGGTCGATTTTAAGGGTGGCGTGGGTGACCGTGTCAAGCAGAGCCATCTCGGTAGACAGGCCGGGCCGGAAGCCGTACTGTTCTGGGCACAGCAAATGACTAGTCAGATAGTCTATCAGTTGTGTACACACGACACGCTCACAAAGTTTTTCGACCACTGGCAATATCGATATTGGCCTGTAGTTGTGTGGGTCATCTGCGTTACCAGTTTTGTGCAGGGGTATTACCATCGCCGTTTTCCATGACGGTGGCAGTTCACAACTTGTGATGCATGAGTTAATGATGTTTAGCAGGTGCGGACCCACCACGCTAAACGTCATTTTAAGCATCTGGATGGTGATGCCATCAGCTCCGGACGCTCGTGAGCCACCCATGCGCTGCAACGCTTTGGACAGCTCTGGCATCGTCACAGGATACGGTGTGAATGCTCCGCTACAGACACGTGGGGGTCTTGGCCAGAGGGGTTCTCCGGGCGGTACCATCGCTAGTTCAGCAGCTACCGCGGCACCGACGCCGGTGAAATGCCGGTTGAGCCGTTCATGCCAATCAGTCGGTTGAATGGTTGTGCCAGGTTCTTCTATCGTTGACTTGCTGGAAGCGATAATAAACTTGCGAATGTCCTTCCACGGTGTGCGGGTACCAACTGTCTGAAAATATTCTGCGCATGCGGCATGTTGAGCCGTTCGGAGTGCGCTCTTGTGCTCTCGGTAATTCCGCTGGGCTTCATCGCTTCGTGCTGAATCTCTGTGCTTGCGCGCCTGCTTCAATGCTGCCCTTGCTGTATGTACGTCATCATGCTGCAGCCAAGGCGGCGACCGGTGCTTCAGCTTGATTTGTCGAAGAGGCATGTGGTCGTCGATGATTGGCTGCCATGCAGCCAGCCATGCGTCCCATTTGTCCGAGGTGGTAGTCGCTTGATAAACGGCCGACCAGTCGGCCAACAGTAGGTCTAGGCACAAAGCATTTTGATCTAAGCGTCTTGTCGATCGGTTGGTAATGACGGTGGGTTGAGGGCGACGTCTGTCAATTGTGACAGATGCAGCGATGACGTCGTGGTCGCTGAAATCTGTGGGAATGACTTGAACTTCTGTGGTCATGTCAGATCGATTTGTAATGAGATGATCGAGGAGGCTCGGGCTGTCTCCTTCTCTCCGTGGTGGGTGTGTGACGTTGGTTATCAGCTGGCTGAGAGACAGATCGCAGAGGGTACGCAAATAAGCCCGCACACCCGGTTTGTCGGGCTGCAGGACGTCGAAGTTGGTGTCACCGAGAAGAAAGATGGGCTTGCCAAGGCTTAGGACGTGAACCAGTTGATCATATAGCTCCTCATTGGCCGGTGTCACTGCACTATTTGGGGAACGGTAGACAACTCCAATGATAACTGTTGTGAGATCAGTCACAGTGATCCACAGTGACTCCAGAGATGAGTTCGGTGTAGGCACCCATAGTGGCTCAACAGTGAGACGATTCCGGGAGATAATAGCGACTCCACGCCCGTGCGACACTTCCCTCTGCCTGATGTTGAAGCCAGGTAAGACGAGGGTGCTGTCGTCCACATCCACAGAGAGCAGTGTCTCGGTGGTACAGAATATGTCAAATTCCTCAGTCGATAACAGTTGATTGATGTCGTCTAGGTGTTTGGTCAGCGAGCTAACATTCCCGTGGCCGATTTTCATTCGGCGACAACGTCTCTGGTGCTCGACTCTGCCAACGTTCCGCGTTTGTCGAAGCGTCAATCGCGGAGGCTGCAAGAGAACTCGGCTGAATGTTCGCCGTCGAGGTGGCATTGCACTCGCAGTGCTTTGTACTGCTGAGGGTGTTGGGCGGCAATCCACACGACGGGCTTCCCCAGTGCCGGGAGTGGCATGCAGAGCAGCACTCCTTTGAGCTGATAGTATTGCTCGTTCGATGACTCTCCTTTTCACTTGTCGTCCGCCCCGGCATCCTCGCCTCCTCAGCCGTCGCCGGCGTCCGACCGGGATCGATTCGGCGGGGCGGACCAGGCCAGGGGGCGGCTCGGCACTGTTGTCTTTAGCGCCGGCCGTGGCCGGGCACGGCTGGCCGGGCACGGCTGGCCGGGGTCGGTCCGGACCTCCGGACACGCAGACATCTGCGGCGGCTGTTCTAGGGGGCGGGGTTGACTGGGGTAGAGAGGTGCGAAACGATTGATGCTGGTATGGATGCGCGTTTCCGACTGGTGGCTGTTCTGCGGCGGTGGACATGGCGATAGTTCTGTTTGTTTTGCCGTTTTCTCATAGGCTTGCATTGATTATGCAATTTTGATGGCAGGGCCGGGAACTTGGCTTAATTGCGAATCTTGCCTCACGCTTCAGAGAGTTCTCTTGGGTAATGTGGCTCGCCCTCGCACATTAGAAGCATCAGTATCCGTTGAGGAATTCAAACTTAATATAGCGGTTTTTCAGATGATTAAGGCACTCACAGTTTTTGGCGGCGTCACACATTCACGGTTCGATGTTCAGGATGCACGTAATCACACTATGACAAAACAATGTTGTCTTGTTCCGGAGAAATCTATGAAAGAGCATGGAGCGGCCGGGGGTCGCTGTCAAGCGCCCGCCACCGGCCGCGCGTCCTCGGAATGCATCATGCATAAGTGAGGAAGTCATCAGGAAGCTTTACTGTGCATGTCAGGCCACATTTGGAATACTGTGTCCAAGCTTTGGCTCCTAGTAATGAAAAAAGATTGTTCGCTTTTAGACAGCCCTAGAAAAAATGGCTCCATTAGGAAATTTCCTAATGGTCTTGCCCCTTGGAAATTGGAACATTCCGAATGGTCTATTTATGGTCCTGATGGACTAATGGTTTAATGGTACCTAATGGTTCTAATGGTACCTAATGGTCCTAATGGTACCTAATGGTCCTAATGGTACCTAATGGTTCTAATGGTCCTAATGGTACCTAATGGTCCTGATGGTACCTAATGGTCCTGATGGTATCTAATGGTTCTAATGGTACCTAGTGGTTTCCTGACGATTCCTGTGATCCTAATGGACCCTCATGATCCCAATATCCCCTGGTGGTTTCTAGTGGTCTGAATGGTGGGCTTTCTAGCAGAAAAATATATTGATATTGGGAACAGTTTTTGGATGTTTACCCTCGATGTATCAATCGTGGTACGAATTCCCTTGTTTTATTCCATGCCTAAGGGCAACACGCAACACTATGACTCTTGCAGCGTTTTGCCGTAGCTGTTGCACACACACATACATATAAGTAAGCATTTCTCAACACTGCGCCGCCTGATACAATGCACCACGTTAAAATCGGGCGTTTAATCAGGTCCATAAATCAATGCCAACTACTGGAAGTGTTGGGTTTTGCTTTCATATTTATTGATAGGGGTTCACGCAGCAGCCATACTTTTGAAACCATCAGTATGTGAGTCAGCTACGGAATCGAACAGTGCCAAAGTTCTGCGCACAGCACGGTAAAGTTCAACCAGCTTCCAACGATATATTCCACAACATACGGATGGATGGCATAAATTGCGGTCTTTTCCTATCACAACCAGGCCAAAATCAAGGCGTGTGGCACGACTGTTCGGCGCGAGAAGCGGAGTGACCATGGCTCAGCTTCTTTCTGCATTTCTGGTGCAGCAGGATACTTCAGTTTTCTGCGCAGGTCGTGTTTTTTATATTCAGGAACCTGGACACCTTTCGTTCCACAAGCGCTATGTAGTCAGCCGATCTCCTGGTCGGTTGCAGGTGTCTTTTTAGTCCATCTGTGGAAAACAGTTCGCCTGAAATATAATATGACATATAAACTGTACGGCCATTAATGTATATGCAATTAAGTGTTGTTGATCCAGGGTTTTTGCTTCATAACGTTTACAAGGGCGATCACCGTAAGGAATAAAACTATGACTGCACCCACCTTGGAACTAACAAAAACAAAAACACTAACATATATATAGCCTATAAACAAATTAAATTTGAAAAGGGCCAATGCGCCATCTGCAAATGGGACTATTCCATTAATCTACAGTGGGGAAGAAGATCGGAGAGGTTCGGGGAGACTCGAACAGGAAATGAATGGAACAGCGGGCAGACATTTGGGCAGATATGAACTTATGAGCTGCTTACGGACTGATCTTGTCTTCCAATAGTACTCTGGGTTTGTTGGGTCTTGATTCATTCTCACCTTGTCCTTGAACAGCAGCGGGCACTTCGTGCTGGAATGCATGGTTCAGCTCCTGCAGCTGCTTGGCATAATCCTGAAGAGCCTCTTTGTTGCTCTCGAGGAGGGTGACCTGCTGCTTCAGCTGAGTAACCTCCTCATTCTGCTTTGCCATCTCTTTCTGCAGGAGTCTGAACTTCTTGTACCTATCAGAAATTGAATATTTGGGTTTAGGGATGCCCCGACAGCAGGGTTATTTGGCGCCCAGTACCTATTAAATACACAACATTAGTAATGTCATTGCGATAAAGGACCTAGTATCATTTGAAGACATGGGATAGTGAGGATTGAAACTTCCAGGAGAAATTAGCATTAAAGGTGAAAGTAATCAAACATCCTTCCTGGTGGTGGTGGTGTGGTGTATATTGGTGTTCAAGCTGGCTACATTTGCTAGTGACCAGCAAGTTATAGTTCGTTTTCTCTACTTACCTTCAGGAAATACTGTACATGAATTATATATATTGGTGTTCAAGCCAGATGAAAGTTCAAATACATCGTGTAGAAATCAAATGATTATTGTACTGAAATCATATTTTGAGAGGAAAATGGTATCAGGATGAAACACAATGATCTTTTCTCCATCCAGTTGTATATTTGGAGCATATCTGAACTTCTTCATTGCAAGCGTATCTAAGAAGCATCACAACTTAACATTGGTGAACTGTGTTCACACATTCCTTAGTACCTGCTGGTACTTTGAAACCACTACTGGTTAAATACTCCTATTTTTTATTTTAATTAAATATACTTACTTGGCTTGTTTTTCCAGTGGTTGATGGATATCATCTGGAAGTACAGAGGTGCCACCAAAGATACCTTCATTAGCGGCAGCCTAGCACCTTTTGGCCGACTGATCAGTCTCATCAGGCTGGAGCTGCTGCTGCAGAATATACACAAATAATTACAATCATGCAGATTAGTGAGCTATTAAGGTTTTTGGTGCACCAACAGCTCTGGCTATATACCCAGTACTCATGATTATCACGCATTTCACTACTGCAACAGCAATGATGCATCTAGATTCTGCAAAAATAGCCAACACACAAAAAGGAACTTGTATGCTGATGTGCAGAAAGGAACATTGAAAACAAAATTTTAGCAGAATACACCACATAGTCACAGCATCCTTGTGATATGTCCACTCAATGAAGCTAGCATAGATGGCACACAGTGGGAGGAGAATCAAGGAATATCTAATCATATCTCACATACATCTTACTTTAGGGTACATAATTAAATTGTCATAAAAAGCTTCATGCAATTGTAAAGATGGAAATATTTTGCTTGGTCTTTTGAATGCATCTCAGTCACCTTTGACATGATCAGTGCTTTGTATTTTGATAGACAAAGGTGGATTGCTTACAAACACAACCATCTTTTTGTGCTTTATGCACCAAACGTGACGTAGGAGACATACAAAAGGTAGGTGTTCAGTAAACAGAACTGTTCAGGACCCCTTTCCCAAGGTGGAAGTGGGGGCATCTAAACATATACAGTTTACTGAACACCTACCTTTGGACGTCCACAGCATCCTGTTCAGAGTAAATAAAGAAGATGGCAGTATTCATGAGCAATGGACCTTTCTCTACTGAAATATGAGTCTGACCACATAGTTCTACTACTTCTTTGCTCATGGAGCTAGCAGTCCGCAGGCGCCATCGCTTCCGATAGCTGTGGGCTTAAAAAAAAAACAAAAGGAAATTACCTATTTTTTGTTTGAAACTGCACCAGTAGTTATATTTTGTAGTGGCTACTAATGACTAGTGTCCCAACAGTTGCAGTGAAGTAATCCTGCACAACCACATCTCCATGTTTGGAATATGGCACACCGCTAAGAAATTATGGTGATTTTCAAGGATGCTTTTTTCAAGCGGTTGAATAATTTCATCAAAAGGAACATTTTGAACATTGGATAGCTTGTTCATATTCATGTTTAGTACACCGTGCAATTACCGGTTCAACCACACAGAATCATCAGTAGTTATTTGTTGCATGACGTCTTAAGTGTTCAGATATACATAAATATCCCCAAATGTACATAAATCAGTAGTTTCTTTCACTAGGTGCCAAAGGCAAGCGATTTGTCATGTTATCGTGACCTGGTCTTGTTTAAGAAACACTATCAAATGAAACGTATGCAAAAAAGCACACCGAAATCACCACTTACCAGCCAGTTTTAGTACTTGTGCTGTATAACGGTCCGCTTGATCCGCCGCAAGCCTCTCCACATGACCCGGACTGGCGCAGATGGACGTAAATCGTACTTCTTCCTAGGTCCGAAGTCCTGTATATCACTATTATGAAGTACCTTTATCAAATTATCTTTTACGTCCGATATGTATGGATAAATGGCAAATCACCGTGATCGGTGCTTCAAAGAAAACCAAACAACTCCAGACTAGCGAACCTCCAACAGCAACCGCACAAACCGCCACTAGAGGAAATTGACATGCTAGTGATGGATAAATATATGCGCAATAGAGATGGATATGTGAAGATAGGCGGTTCCGTAAAACCACTTTTCGCCTGATAACGAAATATCCTAGCATGGCAATAATGTATTTGAATTATTTTAATTAAATTAAATTCTTCGAATTATTTCAAACCTGCATTTAAAGTAATTTAATTATTTGATTATATTCCTAATGGTCCTGATGGTACCTAATGGTCCTGATGGTACCTAATGGTCTTGATGGTACCTAATGGTTTTGATCGTACCTAATGGTTCTGATGGTACCTAATGGTCCTGATGGTACCTAATGGTCTTGATGGTACCTAATGGTTTTGATGATACCTAATGGTTCTGATGGTACCTAATGGTCCTGATGGTACCTAATGGTCCTGATGGTACCTAATGGCCCTGATGGTACCTAGTGGTCCTAATGGTGCCTAGTGGTCCTAATGGTGCCTAGTGGTCCTAATGGTACATAGTGGTCCTAGTAGTTCTGATGGTACCTATTGGTCATAATGGTACCTAGTAGTCCTAATGGTTCCCTAAGTCCAAAAATAAGCAAACGCAGAAAGTTTCATTAGAACATCTGTATCAGTTAAAGCTTGGCGAATGGTTGAACGTTTTTTAGGTGACCTCACTTGACCTAGACAAACTCGTTGACCCTAGATGACCTGACTTCAAAAGTTTGACTCAACATGCCCAATTGATGTGGGAAAAGGTATGCCAAATTTCGGCGCGTTGTCGCGATAATGAATTCTTTCACTATCCGCGAAAAACCTGAGGGGGGTTCAAGACCCCCCCCCAGCGGGACGGCGCGGGTTATCGGGTTATAGTTCGCCAGGTGAACTTTGAATGCATTCATTCTGAGAAGCGAATTCGCCGATCCCGACTAAGTTCATCACATTGTTGTGTATTTTGTCATCATCATCCCCTAAGGAAAACTTCTTAAAGTTTAAAATTTTGTAGTGGGAAGATATTTTGGTCCCCCTTCATGTCGCTTGGGGGGGGGGGGGGGTCATGGCCCCCATGTCTCTATCCCCTAGATCCGCTAGCACGTAGGTCCTGTGAGATTTTCCGAGGAAGCATGAAACAAATTTCACGGCAATCTATGCATGTCTAAAGACTGCCATCAAAACCATTCAGAATATTTTTCCACTAGGAAAGCGACACAACCACCAGATTCCGAATGGAAACTCCGATCGGTCTGGTCAGAATACCATTAGGACCATTGGGATCACTACACCATCAGGTAAATTCCATTAGGAAACAGTCAAACCATTAGGGACCATTGAAACCATTCGGAAAATCCTAATGGTTCCTAATGGTTTCTAATGGAATTTTTTCTAGGGAGGGAGGGCTGATCGACGGATTTTGTGGGCAACTGGTTGAGTGTTCAGAGTTCAGCCAAGAAGGGCCCTTGTGGCTCATAGTCACACTGCTCTTTTGTATCTTGATATCTAAGATGATCAAAAATGGAGCCAGCAAGCATTCCAGACAAACAATGATGCTCCTGTCCCTACCATACAGATCTGATGGTCAGCGGCATCCGTGGCCAGGAAAGACAAATGTGGTGTTGACAATCTCTTCTTTTTCATATCTTTCTTCCAGATGATAAACGACACACCACAACAGAACACTATACAATAAAACTACAACTAAAACGCACGTGCATCGAACACAAGGTGTGACAGACATAAAACCAAGCATAAAACAACCCACGACGAAGTTATGTAAACAGCTGCGCTATTTATGACTCAACTGCGCCATCTATGAATTTGAGAAAATGTGTGCTCCTAAAACGCTGCATTCGTGATGGTTGTCGCCTAATTCGCAGCCTAACTGAGGATGATAAAATAACAGCTCAACAGAAATTCCAAAAGCACAGACGTGATAATATTAGATTAAGAAAGGGGAATTAATTTAAAATTTTTCCATTTTAAAATGCATGTAACCATTAAAGCGGCCCAAAAGTGGTACCCCAGATGACGTCATTTGTACCATTCGAATAGATACGCACCATGTAGGGACTAATGCTGGTCGGTGGGTTTTGGTGGGGGGGGAAAGGGCAACCGTTAGTTTACTGCTCAATATTTGCTCACCCTCCCCCAACCCCCGTATTAGGAAGGACTGTCCGTAGACGCGCACAAAGATACCTGGTTCCGTACTTCCCATGCCTGGCTGATTAGAAGTGCCCAACCCTCAATTTAAGGTGGCCGAACCCCAACCTTGCAGAATATCTGCGTATTTCCCTTCTCTTTATGAAAAAGATCGCCCCATTTTATGTGTTTTAATTCACTGCCGCTTATTAGAAGGACTTCCTACGACGCGCACAAAGAACCGCCGACTTCCAGGCTCGAACCGGCTACCACCGGCAAACCAACCCGCCCCCCACCTCGCTACCCACACCGGGTCACCCGGCCCGCTTAAGTTAAGTACTAGTAGTGTCGATGGATATAGCATGGGTCTAAATAACACCATTTTACAAAATAACTAACACGTTCATGTGAAAGCCTCCCATGATTATCGAAATACCATGAAACAAGCTTTCAGATGACGTATAATTTATACAACTCACGTGTACTTGTTAGTCAGGAACGTACGCGGAAAAGTACCATTTCTTGCTGTAGTGATAACCTGCTGAACCCAAATCAGCGCCCAGATGACGTCTCCGGCTGCCAATAGACCATGGGTCTGTTCCCGTGGCTCCACCAGAAGGAACTCAGTGGAGGTTAGTTGAGGCTAATTGAGACCTGCCCACGGGAACGACCGGTGGAGAAATCAGCTGACAGCGGTCTGAATTCTGCGACAAAAAGGAAATGTTGGGCGCGGTATTTGGCGCTATTGATCAAATTGCTCCTCAAATGTTTGTCCAGATGATCACACAATGAATATAGTATGACTTATAATACGAGTCCCAAAATTGTCTTTATTTCTAGCGATGTAGGGGCCCTCAGGAACCGCAGGGAGAACATATGTTCCTTTTGCCTATGGGATGAACCAAGCAATCTTTCTTCCATCTCGGTTGAGCACCAGGAGTCGTCTCCCCAGTTTTGTGGTTGGTTACAGCCTACCTTCTTAATGTACAGCATATAATCTGGTGTCTGGCTACCTGGGCCCCGAGACGCTTTTCCACCCGATGCTGGCTTTTCCCCATCCCAACTTTCTCGACCTCCTCGATCGGGCTTGAGTGCAATCTTAGTTGGCGCCGCATTGCGGCAGTTGCGGCTCGGGGATTGCGGCGGATCCCGCCGGTATGGGGCAGATCTTGTCCTTAGGACGAATGACGTATATCAAAGGCCACAAAAAGGATGCTTTGTGGTCTGCATCTGCTACTTCGATTATTGTTCATAGTTGTAATTTCATTAGGACCGTTCAGTTGACGCAGAGTGAGTCATATAAGAAGGACGTTGTTTACGTGCAAATATATGAAACTAGTGCGCCATGATTGAGCTCCACTGAAAAATCACAATTGGACCCTGCTCCTCGGCTGGTGGAGCTTTTACTCCACTGGTGGAGGTTGGTGGAGGAAAAATCTCCACTGGTTTGGCCACGGGAACGACCAGTGGAGGTTTGTGGAGGTTAGTGGAGCCACGGGAACAGACCCATTGACAGGGGCCGTACTGAACCCGGGTCGCTTCAACATCGTTTGGCAATCGGTGACGTTTATGGGCTGAATAATGGGCAAGTTTCATGTCGGGACAAACCGTAATTTTCAAGTTGCACTAGTCATTTTTAATTCTAGAGGCGATGGCGATTGAATTATTTCAGTGTTTTAGTCCCTAAAACACTGAAATAATTCAAAAATCACTTCAGAATTCCTCACTTTGTGATTGGTCAAAATACCTGTGACGCCACGTAGTCGTGGATGTGATGCATCCTCCAGGTTCGGAAACTGCAGCATTTCGAAAACGTTGAACTCGTGCAGCATACCACAGTTTCACCACCTTCCGCTGTATCTATCGGAAGGTCCTGCCATCTATGGATTCCAATAACAGCTATCGTTACTGCCTTGAGTATACTGTCAACAAAGGCGACAATTTTTCCACGTTGGCGAGACCTTGCCAACTATTGTTGAACTTCTTGGTTTTTGGATCCTTGGCGTTGAATCTTTGGACTTTGCGTCTTTGGATGTTCGGGATTTTTGCTTTATGATTCTGGGACATTTTGTTTTTGGACGATATTATTTTTGGACTTTATTATTCTTGGACTTTCTTGAATTGGACTTTAGGTCTTTGGATGTCAGGCTTTGGGACGTTTTGATACGGACCCGCGGTAAACTTTGGGTCTGTGCCGGTGACAAATCTCCAGTTGGTTTTGGTTGGGTAGGTTTCTAGTTAGTTAGTCTTCGTTGGGTAGTTAGTTTTCGTGGTGGTAAGGGAGGAAGCGTGATGGCTGTTGTGCTGAAAACTTCTAATAAGATATGTGGTGGGTGGCAGAAGGTGTTTTCTCACAAGAGCGCTGAGTTAAAATGCGAAATGAGCTTTGGCGTATTTTTGCCTTCTCAGTGCGTGACAGGCAAGTGCCCTGTCGTTTATTGGCTCTCTGGTTTAACCTGCACGGAACAAAATTTTATCACGAAAGCTGGTGCCCAGCGATATGCTGCAGAAAAGGGAGTCATCATAGTGAATCCTGATACAAGCCCTCGAGGCTGCAACATTGAAGGTGAAGACGAATCTTGGGATTTTGGAACTGGTGCTGGATTCTATGTTGATGCAACAGAGGAGAAATGGAGTGAAAATTATAATATGTACTCTTATGTGACCAAGGAGCTTCGACATCTCATCAATGAAAATTTCCCGACAAATGGGAAACAGACCATAATGGGTCACAGCATGGGAGGACATGGAGCACTGATTTGTGCCCTGAAAATCCAGGCCTGTATTCATTTGTGTCTGCATTTGCTCCAATATGCAACCCCAGCCAGTGTCCATGGGGACAAAAGGCATTTAGTGGTTATTTGGGAGAGGATAGGAAGAGATGGAGTGCATATGATGCCACAGAACTGGTCCAGGGGTACACAGGAGCAC
>JAOTOL010000341.1:0-50375 GCA_034440575.1 Imbricaverruca yamaguchii | reverse complement strand
GTAAGCAACATTCCAGGGAGTTCTGACATATTTCGCATCCTCAATAACTCTCTTTGTATTCCTTAGGTTTCAATCTTTCTCGCAGTCGTGTCACTCTCGGACTGGGGTAGATAATTTGCTTGGTTTTTAACGTCTCACCGATGATGTCACAAACGATATTTCCATTCAAGAAGGCACTACTGCGATTCATGGCAACGCTGCGCTTAGCACCATGTGGATCGATTACCAATGACGTCATTGTCATTGCGTTTGTTTTTGTATTCCCCACAATACACTACCGTGACATCCGGTCACATCTCCGCGTCTCAAATGTATATCCGGCGTATATTCAACGTATACGCATTTCGTGTTATATGTTAATACGCAAATGTTTGCATGGAATTGTTTGTCTCCAAATGTTTATACCACAAATGTTCCCAACGCAAATACTGTGCATGAGATGTTTGCATCTGCGAAGTGTTCGTACGTTAAAATGCTCGTATCAGTATATATTGTATTGAAACGGTGGGGTTATGCTGCGCTGGAATAGTTCAGGTGCTTTTTGTTATTTTGCGCACAGGAACATGCCTGTATATAGCCATTTGTGAAGACTAATATTTTGTGGTGGATCTCAATGCTGCCTGGTTGCCACCGCTTGATGCCCCCTCCATCCACAGCCAAGAAAGTCCGACGACAGCACTCGCATGGATGCAAATGGCCTCAGCACATTATCCACATGTCACTGGGCATCACGAAACGGGTGCCGCCATAGCTACAACCGTAATGTCCCTCTATAGATATCGACCATACATACAGATATACATATATTGACCATACAGATACACAGAATTGACCGTTCTACGCTCGGACAGATACACAGACAGATTGTGCCGTCTTACCGCTCTACACTCGGAGACAGATTGTGTGCCGTTTTACCGTTCTACGCTCGGAGACAGATTGTGTGCCGTTTGACCGTTCTACACTCGGAGACAGATTGTGCCGTTTTACCGCTCTACACTCGGAGACAGATTGTGTGCCGTTTTACCGCTCTACACTCGGAGACAAATTGTGGTTTCCCTCTTCGGAGCATTATGCCGTTTTACCGCTCTACGCTCGGAGACAAGTGTGCCATTTTACCGCTCTACGCTCGGAGACGATTGTGTGCCGTTTTACCGTTCTACACTCGGAGACAGATTGTGTGCCGTTTTACCGCTCTACACTCGGAGACAGATTGTGTGCCGTTTTACCGCTCTACACTCGGAGACAGATTGTGTGCCGTTTTACCGTTCTACACTCGGAGACAGATTGTGTGCCGTTTTACCGCTCTACACTCGGAGACAGATTGTGTGCCGTTTTACCGTTCTACACTCGGAGACAGATTGTGTGCCGTTTTACCGCTCTACACTCGGAGACAGATTGTGTGCCGTTTTACCGCTCTACACTCGGAGACAGATTGTGTGCCGTTTAACCGCTCTACACTCGGAGACAGATTGTGTGCCGTTTTACCGCTCTACACTCGGAGACAGATTGTGTGCCGTTTTACCGCTCTACACTCGGAGACAGATTGTGTGCCGTTTTACCGCTCTACACTCGGAGACAGATTGTGTGCCGTTTTACCGCTCTACGCTCGGAGACAGATTGTGTGCCGTTTTACCGTTCTACACTCGAGTAGTGCACGATGTCAGGATTGTGTTCCGCTTCAAATCCGACAAATGGTTGTCGTGTGAGGCCAGGCGGACACGATGCGCGTTGTGGAAGAACAACAGCAGCTGTTTTGCATACTTAGCGTCTGCAGGATCGCGGATAGTCCGTCACGCGAGAATGCGAGGCAGCACACCCTGTACTGTGGGGCGTCATCCATCAGCATGGGACGCGTGGGCCGCCCCGAGAACAATGCTCGACCGCCGCCATTGTTGCATCATGGCGCGTAGGTCGTCCGTCCATCACCACGTAAAGGACCTCTGTCAAGCTGGAAACAGAATACCATTATTATCTTACACATCGCTTGCTTGTTATGCTCCTTCACCGAATGTAAAACGACCAACATGTGTGGTACGCAAGTTCACATCCATGCCTATGCCGTATCGTGACAACAGAAGTCGCATGCATCATATGATAAAATAAGCGACGTTGATTTACTCAAATTATTGAGGGTGGCATCTAATGGGCCCATCTAATGTCTGAGGGCAATAGATGGGCCCAAATTCACTGGGCTCACACTCCGTGGGGTTGCATGTTAAAAGTCGAAATTATGAGGGAGAAGTCAACATTAAGGTAGCAAATCGTCCCTGAAAAAAAAAACAACGCAAAACAACAGCCAGAGAGAAGCGATTCACGGTTGGTCGCAGCCATTCGGCCGGTGGTTTTCTCGAGTGTGGGCCGAGCAGTGGCAGCGCTGTCGTCGTGTCGACACGACCGTCACCCGTCCCGACCATTTATTGATTATCACAGCAACTGGACGGCGGCCCCAGCCCGGCCGCCAACACCACTGGCGGTACGCCTCGACAGGCGTGCGTGAGGGGATCTCAAGTGAGCAGAAAGGCTGCCGACGGCCTGGCGCTGCCGCCTTGTTGCCCGGCAACGCGTCCTGTCTGTACGATAATGATGGCCAGAGTTCTCTGAACGCATATCGCTCGTTCGACATACGATCGAAAATAAAGGCGCTCACAGGCGCTGTGGTGCACCGGAGCGCTACACACACACACACACACACACACACACACACACACATACACACACACACACGCACACACACACACACACACACACACATACACACACGCACACACACACACACACACACACACACACACACACACACACACATGTATATATGTATATATATATATGTGTATATATGCATATATATACGTATATATATATATACATATACATGCATATTAAATATATTACACTTTATATATAAGTATTTTACTATAATCAAATAACTAAACCATTGTTATCATTGGCTCCATAGTTTTATGTACATCGGCTTCGCACGACTCATCGTTGCATTGTACCACTTGCTACACCTTCACCGTGCCAAACGCTGGGTTAGTACTCGCCATCTGACCCGTGCTTCGCACAGACAAACAAGTAACACACGCCCACATTCCGAGCACGTGCCAACAACCTTCAGCTCAGAAACAAGATGATGCGTCTCTGCTCCAACAGTTGTTTGCGATGTTGCCGTCTCCCCCATCCTACCCGCTCCTCTTTCCACATGAACCATAGCGCAGCAGTAGCTATAACATCCTATCATCCGCACTCTTCGCCCTCCACCTGCAGACACCGAAGCGGAAACGTCGGACAACTCCAGAGCCGCGCCAAGAAGGCCGGCACGGACGGCAAATTTCCACACACTCCAAGACCCAGCCGGCCAAATGACGACGTCCTCTGCTTCACACTGGCCGTCGGCACAGGCCAATGTCACTAACATCACAAGCCGGCCAAATGACGACGTCCTCTGCTTCACACTGGGTCAGCACAGGCCAATGTCACTAACATCACAAGCCGGCCAAATGACGACGTCCTCTGCTTCACACTGGGTCAGCAGAAGCCAATGTCACTAACATCACAAGCCGGCCAAATGACGACGTCCTCTGCTTCACACTGGGTCATCAGACGCCAATGTCACTAACATCACAAGCTGTGTATTCACACCGAATTTGGTGTTAATACACTTTAGTTAATCTTCTTAAATATTATTTTATTTGACAACATTCATTTGACTAGGTATATTCATCTGATTTATTATCTAAGCCACTAACAGCTGACTGGCAGTCAGCTGACAGTTACTAATACCTTGTTGATTTAAAAGAAAGTGTGAGGAGCAATATTTCAAAATCACCTTCACATTCTACATACATTAAGAAAACCTTTACATACATTAAGGTTACACACCGAATGCGGTGTGAATACACAGCTTGTGCTGTTAGTGAAATTGGCGTCAGCCGGGCCGGGTGGCCGCTCACAGGAAGGCACCACCCAACCACCGTCGCTCTGTCTCCCTCCCCCTCCCCCAGCGAACCGTCGGTGACCCCCAGCATCTCCCATCCGTCCCGATGGAAGATGTTCAAGAGCGGTTCTCACTGGTTTCTGAACCTCCATTAGACGTGCTCACTTCAAGTGAGGATGTGAAAGCTTGTCCGTCAATAAAGCAATGGATTCCGCATGGTTACATGCAAAAGTGCAGAACTTTGAAGCCATGCAATACTAAAATTCAGCACAAATTTTCACCACACATATCGTGTCGCGTTAGTGATTGCAGTGCATGATCCCATGATTGCCGAGGAGGAGAAAGCTGCCGTCCTAGCATGCGTCGAACGTTGCCTCAAAACTCGGGCATGGTGGGCCATTACCAGCATATGCCGGTTTGTTCGTCCCGGACACATATGGCCTTCAGTAGTCCGAGATTCCATGCATTGTAGACCCTCACTTGTGGGTATGATGATATGTGCTCATTTAAATGAAAATCATCTAAATTTTAAAAGGTTTGTATTTTAAAATAATTACAAGGCTATTGTTTGCGAAGAAAAAATGAGGCTGTATATTTAGTTTACTCATATGCTCTGCACCTTTCCAGGGCATGCTTCTCTCTTGAAAAAGTCAAATTGGATCAGGTCCTTTTGCACAGTGTGAGCATTCGTGGATTTTTACGGGCAAGGACGAGTTTCCACTCAACGCGAATTGTTACAAAAAATGCAATGCTACGAAGTGCCCATATGTGCTTAATCAGTTCTGCTCCATGAGTTTGCTTAAAGTGCCTATGATATAAGTCGGGTGGTTTCATGACGCCTTGAGCAAGGTTCGTACTTCCCCAAATGTGCTTCATTTCCCAGATTTCTGAGCATGCTTTTCGCAAGGTCTTACTGGGTGCCTGAATCCTAGCTAAGGCTGCTCCGGCGTGTACCTGAAGCCATGCCTACGCAACCTCTGACCAACAGTAACCTTTGATCGTACCGGACGTGTCGGACGCCTTCCAATCGTAGTAGATATTGACATTGTTTTGCTGATGAACAACTTTTGTTCAATTGTTGCTTTCCATTTACTTTTGCGTGCTATCAAGAGCTTTTTCTATCCATGCTTTAGTTAAGGTTCACAGTGACATTTATTTTCATGCTGACATATATGCCAGCATTTATGCATGGCATCTGCTGCTCTGCTTTCTGCCATGTGCTTGCAGTGGTTGATCGTCTAACCTTTTCAACGTTCCCCAAGTAGATTGAAACCCAATTTTCACCAACTCGTTGACTTGCTGATCTGTTCGTTTCTCCAACACGGCCAATACATGTACATACATATATATATATATATATATATATATATATATATATATATATATATATATAATATATAAGATATATGTACTAATTGCGGGGTAGCTTCCGAATTTGGCACATGATATTTACCGTTAAACTGTGTTAAACTGTGTTAAACTGTGGCTAAGTCATGGGATTTATTTTTTTTCAAGTGGACTATTATATATCCTTCCAAATAACTTTTTTTCCGCTTGATTTCTGTCACATGCATTTTTTGCCAGTCTGAACGGAAGCGTTACTGAGGGTTCAGATTTTCCGGATGTGTTGACGGAATCTAAAAAATATTATAATATTATCCGCATTATCCTTACCGTATGGAATATCTAACCTGCCAGATGACCGAAGAGAATGCCTTACCTGGCAGATGACCGTATGGAATGCCTTACCTGGCAGATGACCGTATGGAATGCCTTACTGACCGATGACCGTATTGACATTAAGTATTAATTTAACACGTAACTGCCAATTGTGACTCAACGTGCTGCCCTACCTGCCAGCTGCCTATCTGAACTGGCCCGGCTTGGGCCGTCTATTGTTCGGCTGAATTTCAAACAATTTAGTTTCAATTTAGCCGAAGCCGTGCATTGTTCGGCGACTAACCCGAAGCTCGTTAATAAACGCATTTCATTATGTTGTTCATCGCAGGCGGCACCCCGGTCCCGCACCGAGATGGGGAAGAGACGCTTTAGTTCCAGAGCGCCACACATGTACAACTCACTGCCACCTGAGCTGACGCGACTTCCCGTGTCGATCCTTGCTCGCCATCTACGGGAGTATCTACTTGACGTGCCGCCCGTGCCGTACTGATAGACTGCTCGACTTGCTGTTATTTTATATATATATATATATTTTTAAAAAATAGTTTAACTTGTATTCTGTGATTTTGACCCTCTTTTTTACCTTTTGTGCTGTGTTGTTTTATCTATTTGACGCGATGTCGTAATAGCCACAAGTCAATTGTGGATGACCTCAATAAAGTCTGTCTGTCAATACTGAGCTGCCCACTCTCGTGCCCAGCTTTCCAGATTGAAAATACTCTGTCACGTCTTGGTAGCTAACCCCATGTGAGCATTCCAAACTTGAATGCAAACGCAACTGAGCCGGCCATTTTCGAAAGTGAGTAGAATTAGTAGACAGTTCCGTACCTGCATCTTGTAACGACCGATCCTCGGACCATGCCACGAGGCAACACATGTACAGCACGTCGGAACTCCGCCCGGGGCAGCCACAGCATCCGACCGGAACTCCGCCCGGGACGGCCACAGCACCCGACCGGAACTCCGCCCGGGACGGCCACAGCGCCCGACCGGAACTCCGCCCGGGACGGCCACAGCATCCGACCGGAACTCCGCCCGGGACGGCCACAGCATCCGACCGGAACTCCGCCCGGGACGGCCACAGCACCCGACCGGAACTCCGCCCGGGACGGCCACAGCACCCGACCGGAACTCCGCTCGGGACGGCCACAGCGCCCGACCGGAACTCCGCCCGGAACGGCCACAGCTTCCCTCCGACAGCCGTGGATGACCGGAATCGCCGGCAGATTTATCCCATAGTGCACGCAGATCTCCAGACAGAGCACGTCGACGATGGTGACCTCTCTTGTTCTGTCGTAATCAGAACTTCTCGGTGTACGATAATCGGCTGAATAAGAACTGAAGCCAACTTCTGGACGAACTGTGCTCTGGCACGTGGGCTCTTTTGCGCGCCACACATGCCCACGTGACGTCGCGTGCCAGTGAGTTGGGTCGACTGCCAGCTGAGCCGCCGGCCGACGCTGAAACATTCAGTCCGACGCGTGAGATTATTATGCAAGCCTGCAACGCCGGCGCCGGCCTTCCGCATCAATGGCGGCGGCCTAATGCAGGGCACAATACGTGGCCGGCGGCTGTATGCTCAAAAACAGAAAGGAGGAGGGGTAGGGGTAGGGAGAGCGCAGACCCAGTCCCGGCAGCTAGCTGCGCACTTAAATCACAACTCCAAATCTGACGAGTTTGGCACAGAGCTTGAAACGATCTTGTATGATCGCCGATTGGGTCGTTTTGCTGATAAAAAGACTAGGATGTATTTACTATCGAACAAATGCCGATCGAACCCACTACCATGGTGGTGGGTGAGGAGAGATGGAAGAGGCCTGAGGATCGACAAAGTGCTTAGACATAACCAAAAGCTTATCGAATACCGGAAAATTACTCGAGTAATATAAAAAGACAGATTTGATTTGACGTGACTTGGTTGGTACGGGATGGACATGCTATGCCATCGGAGAATGCCATTCAATACTCGTTCTGGTGAAACAAAAATGGCGCCCCCTGACTTCGTACATTGAGTAGCAAGGACCAGAATGCATCATAAAAGGCAATTAAAAACATCCCCCAGCTAGCACAACGGGAAAAACCGAAGAGCACTGCCAAAGGTGCTGTCACCATGCCGCTAAATATTCTCAAACGGGTTTTCCGCTAACTGTTTCACAACAACTTATCAATTTACTGTCGTTAAGTTCCCCACGTCATAGTCAGACACTTGGTACCGTACGTCTGCATGGTTTACACGGCTTACTAAATGTACGTGCATTATCACTTATCACGTGCTATGCATAAGGACAGCACAATTCACAGGTCTTTAGATTCAGATACGTGTCACCGAGCGATTCGTGCAATGAACTGGACGCCACGTTTGTAACTCGAGGAACAATGCCCTTCCCTGACAGGAGCATCGGCAGCGCCTGACAGTGACGTAGCAAGGGGGAGGGGGCGTCGTGTTCGTTCTCCCACTCCTTTGAGTACAGCGGTCTCCGGGCGCAGGGTCGCGCCAGGGGCCTTACATTGTCTACGGAATTGCGGGGTGGAAATAGAAAAGCCAAGCTTACTTGCCATGGCCGCCGAGACTGTGTTTAGGCTCCCGAGAACGTCTACGAGCCTTCACGAAAGAGTACGGTCCCCTGTGAACGTGTCCGGGCACGCACGAACGTCTGCTGCCTTTTACAAATGCATATGGGTCTTTGCAAGATGCACGAGCTCGTACGAACCATTGCGAACGTCTGCGGGCCCTTCCAAACGTTCACTTTCCTTTGTGAACTTGTACAGACCTTTGCCAACGCCTGAAAGTCCATGCGGACGTCCATGGAGAACGTGTATGGTCCTCACGAACGCTTACGGGCCATTACGAACGCATGAGGGTCCTTACAAAAGCCTTTGGACCCTTACGAACATCTATGATTTCTTACGAACGTGTACGGGCCCTAACGAATGCATGGGAATCCTACGGGAGTCTACGTGCCCATATAGGCGTTTATCGGCCATTACCGAATATTGAACTGAAGTCTTACCAATGAAGCTTTGATGTGCCCGAAATCCGGAGACTAGCTTTGTAGAAGAAATCCAGGCTCCCATTGCAAATTCGGCCCCTGCTTAGACAGCGCCTGACCACGCGCCTGGCGCCCGGCGCGGGCGGGGTTTGGCTCTGGCACAAGACAGCTAACTGGTGTTGCCCCTTTTTTCTGACCAAAGCTACATACGACTCGGTAACCTCCTGCATTGCGGGCTGGGCGGTGTGCAGGTGTGAGCTGGGTACACACCGACGTTCTGTGGGCGTGCTCTCAGCTTCAGTGGGTGTGTTTCCAGCTGACTGATATCGTCCTCCGCCAGCTGTTTCGTAAGCGGAGGCTCGGCTACGGATACAGTGAACTGGTCGAATGCCTCATGTTGAGCAATCTCGCAACCAATATAACTCATTTGGAGATGATAATGAGGTAGTGTTAGTGAAATGCTTGGCCGTTTGTTCTTGTCAGCTGATATTTTCTTCCGATCAGCTGGTTTTCAGTCTCCACGTTCTTCACGATATACAGCAGATTGTTCATGCCGTTTTCATTCATCAGCAGCATGCCAAGTCGCATTGTTATGGGTTGACCCAACAAAAAAAGTTCTGTTTTTCTTCTGGTAGTTGTGCCGGACGTGATATAGAAGGAACCGTGCACCTTCCATTTCTGATAGATCGTGAGCTATATAGCACACCTGTCTGTACGCGTCACACTCATGCCCCTGCTGGCAGACAGCTCGAGACGGGGACAGAGTTGTTGTAGCAGACCACTGTCGGCCCGCTTCACGCGCCGATAATTTCTCATTTCGGCTGGTGCAAATCCACAAATTTCTTGTTTGAACTCTTGTATTGTTTTCGTTATGGGAGGGGCGCTCACACTGTAGCTGCGCCTCTATAAGCAGCGGGAACTGGCGCTCGCGTCATCGCGGGCGCAGGATAGCGGGCGAGCAACAGCGAATGTTGGACAGCCAAGGCGGCATAGGAAGCTGGCGCTGTGTGCGCCTCCTTCAGCCGCCAGGAGGGGCGGGAGACGGCCAACTTGTATGGTGTGCGGTGCGCTATGAATCTGTAGGAAGACATTCACACATATGCTTCAACGTTGTGTTGCTAGACTTCAGCATGCATCTTTTATCGCAATTCTGCTTCATGGCATTTTCCTTCCACTGCCGGGCTACTTGCAGCATTCACCTCTCTCAATCTCGAAAATTGCGTGTTTCGCCGGTCATGAAGATAAAATACGGCAAAATAATGCTCCGATTGTGACCCAGAAGGCGATCTGAGTTGAGTGGCATGAGATTGGCAAGGCCCAATTACCCTTCATTTGACAAAATCCAGGCTTCATGCTTCCGGAGCATGATAGCGCCAACGTCGCTCAGCACAGTCTATCTTTTGCGTAGCAAAATGCGTTTTAATTGAAAGATTTAAAAAAAAAATTGTGTGTTGAAATGCTACCTTTCAACAGTTAATACACAAAGTCGTGTTGCAGCCAATTTGCGTCGGTGAAGATGACACACTCTAAGATGCCATGACCATGTTATGACCATGCTTTGAAAGTGTTTATGGATAAGCTATAGTTTGACTGGTATACATGATTGGAATCATGTGCTATAGCTATGTGATGTGTATGTGCTACAGCACACAGGCCACCACCGCCGCTGCGTGTGGCCTGTGTGCGCCTCTGCCGGCGGTGACCGCCGCTGCGTGTGGCCTGTGTGTGCCTCTGCCGGCGGTGACCGCCGCTGCGTGTGGCCTGTGTGTGCCTCTGCCGGCGGTGACCGCCGCTGCGTGTGGCCTGTGTATGCCTCTGCCGGCGGTGACCGCCGCTGCGTGTGGCCTGTGTGTGCCTCTGCCGGCGGTGGCCGCCGCTGCGTGTGGCCTGTGTGCGCCTCTGCCGGCGGTGACCGCCGCTGCGTGTGGCCTGTGTGCGCCTCTGCCGGCGGTGACCGCCCGGCGTGTGCCCTGTGTGCGCCTCTGCCGGCGGTGACCGCCGCTGCGTGTGGCCTGTGTGCGTCTCTGCCAGCGGTGACCGCCCGGCGTGTGGCCTGTGTATGCCTCTGCCGGCGGTGACCGCCGCTGCGTGTGGCCTATGTGCGCCTCTGCCAGCGGTGACCGCCGCTGCGTGTGGCCTGTGTGTGCCTCTGCCGGCGGTGACCGCCGCTGCGTGTGGCCTGTGTGCGCCTCTGCCAGCGGTGACCGCCCGGCGTGTGGCCTGTGTGCGCCTCTGCCGGCGGTGACCGCGCTGCGTGTGGCCTGTGTGCGCCTCTGCCAGCGGTGACCGCCGCTGCGTGTGGCCTGTGTGTCCTCTGCCGGCGGTGACCGCCCGGCGTGTGGCCTGTGTGCGCCTCTGCCGGCGGTGACCGCCGCTGCGTGTGGCCTGTGTGCGCCTCTGCCAGCGGTGACCGCCCGGCGTGTGGCCTGTGTATGCCTCTGCCGGCGGTGACCGCCGCTGCGTGTGGCCTATGTGCGCCTCTGCCAGCGGTGACCGCCGCTGCGTGTGGCCTGTGTGTGCCTCTGCCGGCGGCGACCGCCGCTGCGTGTGGCCTGTGTGCGCCTCTGCCAGCGGTGACCGCCCGGCGTGTGGCCTGTGTGCGCCTCTGCCAGCGGTGACCGCCGCTGCGTGTGGCCTGTGTGTGCCTCTGCCGGCGGTGGCCGCCGCTGCGTGTGGCCTGTGTACGCCTCTGCCGGCGGTGACCGCCGCTGCGTGTGGCCTGTGTGTGCCTCTGCCGGCGGTGACCGCCCGGCGTGTGGCCTGTGTGCGCCTCTGCCGGCGGTGACCGCCGCTGCGTGTGGCCTGTGTGCGCCTCTGCCAGCGGTGACCGCCCGGCGTGTGGCCTGTGTATGCCTCTGCCGGCGGTGACCGCCGCTGCGTGTGGCCTATGTGCGCCTCTGCCAGCGGTGACCGCCGCTGCGTGTGGCCTGTATGTGCCTCTGCCGGCGGTGACCGCCGCTGCGTGTGGCCTGTGTGCGCCTCTGCCAGCGGTGACCGCCCGGCGTGTGGCCTGTGTGCGCCTCTGCCAGCGGTGACCGCCGCTGCGTGTGGCCTGTGTATGCCTCTGCCGGCGGTGACCGCCCGGCGTGTGTGGGGCCAGCGAGGAGAGGCGCGGACCGTGCGTGCAGCAGGACGGCTGCCGGTACGTGATCGCCAGCACCATGACGAATGTGAGGAGCATGTGAGCAGCCGTCTATACAAGAAGTGTGGCCTTCAGATCTCTGTGGGCAGGGCATGCACTGAACTGCTAACACGCTTTGGGCATGCAAATGATTGGCGATGGTCCATGGCTGGCCCATGGCCCATGAATGACCCATGGATGACCCATGGATGACCCATGGATGACCCATGGATGACCCATGGACGGCCCATGGAAATCCACACTTCGCTGATGTTCAAAATTATATCCACACATTGAATATCTATGCATCGAAATCCGTTGAGTCAGATAAACCACTCGATCGGTGGAGAGCGCAAGGTGGCAGGAAAGCGACCGCGTCAATGAATAACTCTTGGCCAATGCATGGTAAAGCCAAAGCCTCGACATAAAAGCCGATGATCGGTTAGTCGGCTGAGCTACTCATTGGCACCAAAGCACCAAAGTAGAGCATTTTGGGTCGGCTGATCAATTTCTGTCTGCTGAAACATAGACGCGCTTCTGAAAAAAAAACAGAATCAACAGCCGTAATCCGGCTCAAAGTTTATTCAAATTATGAGCCTTATTTAGTCTGCCTTCACTCTTGCTGATAGAACAAAATATGTAACTGCAGTCGCACCAAACACGTTGGATTTATATCGCCGGCGATGTTTGTGGTGGATTCCACCTTCCCAAGCGGTTTTCTTACGACCATCGAAAAAACAGCGGGAATCTTAGCAGAAAGGACAAAGTGCAAGTTGTGGTTTCGTTGACCTCAGCATAGAGGTCATTGACCTCAGTACAAAGTAGATTCCAGTATTGACCTTAATATAAAGCCACCGAGGGCTACCATCAGTGTCAGCCAGCATATTACGGTGGCGTGCCCTAGCTGCCGAGGGCTATCATCAGTGTCAGCCAGACGATTGCCGGCAGTGTGCCCAAGCCACCGAGGGCTACCATCAGTGTCAGCCAGCTTATTATGGTAGGGTGCCCAGTTGCCGAGGGCTATCATCAGTGTCAGCCAGCCTTGCTCCCGGTAGCGTGCCCTAGCTGCTGAGGGCTACCATCGCCAGCTGGTCACCAGTGGCGTGCCCTAGCTGCTGAGGGCTACCATCGCCAGCTGGTCACCAGTGGCGTGCCCTAGCTGCTGAGAGCTGTCATCGCCAGCTGGTCACCAGTGGCGTGCCCTAGCTGCTGAGAGCTGTCATCGCCAGCTGGTCACCAGTGGCGTGCCCTAGCTGCTGAGAGCTGTCATCGCCAGTTGGTCACGAGTAGCATGCCCTAGCTGCTGAGGGCTACCACCGCCAGCTGGTCATCAGCGGCGTGCCCCAGCCACCGACTGCCGCCATCAGTATCAGCCTGGCGCGGACGCTTGTGGAGTAATAATGATGCCAAAAGGAGCTGTCTCATGCACTTTTTGCTCCCGCAGAATATCCGATCCGACTAGTTCCCTACTGTGGTGGTGCGTTATGGTAGGAGTTTCGGTAGGTCAGACAGTGCCGAAGGGTGAAGACGAGGTCAGACATTGCCGAACGGTAGAAACGAGGTCAGACCGTTCAGTTGGGTGGAGGCGAAGTCAGCCATTTACGGTGGATCGACAGACATAGGTCAGACCGTGCCGTAGGTGGAGGCGAGGTCCGACATTTAGAGTGGGCAAAGGCGAGGTCAGACCTTCGGTAGGTGGAAGCTAGGTCAGACAGTTCCGGGGCTGGAGACTGGGCCAGCTAGCTAGAGTGGAGGAGGGTGAAGTCAAACCGCCCGACACAAATTGCTAAGCACTATTCATGTTATATTTAAAAAGCGTCGGTCAGATCACTCTTCAGAAGCAGGAAAGCAGCTAAATTGGCTACCATTTGATTACACCCAGATTAGACCACAGGAACGCAATATGCGTATAACTGTCAGAGCATCTGTCAAATGTACCGTGGTGTAAACCGGATGTCACTAATAAAGATGCACCTGAGCGCGATTCCAAGACGCGGAACGCCTTCCTTAACCCGAGCCGTCTTTCCGGTCAAATCCTCACACCCCGTCTCGGGGGGTGGGGAGCGGTTGAAGACCCCACTCTAAAATCCAAACTAAGCATCGCACGAAAACGAAAGAGGTGTCATCGGAAATCGCTCGATGAGTATGGTCCGGGTCCACCCCCAACAAAAAATTTCACAAAAGTGACGTCACATGGGGGCTAGATTTTCACGACTTTTCACGACTTATATTATGTTTTTTACTCTGAGGAGTTCATTATGGGGATATATGAAAAAAACAAAATGTATTTGGAATGCGAAAAGGACAGCGAAATCGACCAGAGCTATAATTCCCCCCTCCCCCAAAAAAAAATGTTCTTTTTTGAAATTTCAAAATTTTGAGCTTTCAAGTTTTCTTTAACTTTCCTTTTCCAATGGGTAGAACAGACCGAGAAACGCTGTTGGAAGTCAACTTGTCCTAATACAAAATGCTTACTTTAGCCAGAATCCTGCATTTGAACTGCAATATGGCAAATAAACAAAATATTTATGTAGTCAAAAAGGAAAAAAAGGAAAAATTCAACTCGTACGTTTTGTTGCATCCGCAAAGATAAGCAAACGCTGATAGTTTTATTAAATATCTGTATCCGTCAAAGCGTGACGACTGGTTTAACTTTTTTTTGGAGGTGACCTTGACCTCGACTAACTCGTTGACCCTAGATGACCTGACCTAAAATTTTTGAATCAGCATGTCAAATTGATGTTGAAAAAGGTACGCGCCGTTCATCCGCTATCCGCGAAAAAACCTGACGGGGGGGGGCTGCGATTGAAGACCCCCGAGACGGGACGGATTAAGGATTTTAGCCTATAGCAATGCCAGTAGGTTCCGAAAATGCACCAATGACCGCTTGATGTAACAATCACTGATCTTTGATGACACACTTGATCTGATTTTCACATCCTTACACCAGTTGTTTGTTGCCCTTTTGCAGTGCAGCGCTGTGCAGTGCAGGCATGTGTGTGTGTGTGTGTGTGTGTGTGTGTGTGTGTGTGTGTGTGTGTGTGTGTGTGTGTGTGTGTGTGTGTGCGCAAGTGTGTGTGTTTTGCAATGCTTTGGTAGCTATGTCTTGACCTCTATGTCGATGTCAGCTGTGTCACGAGCGTCACGTGGGCAAGGGTGAGAATATTAACCTATTGACAACGACAGTGGATCCGGCACCTTAACCTTTCTTTCCCCTGAAACTCGCAAGGTATGGATATTAAAAATAAATATAAATGACACAATTCTAATAAAGCTTAAATGACATCTTTCTATGCAGCGACTGTGGGTTAATGTTAGCGTTCCAAAGAAGGGGAAGCCATATACTTCGCATCCCCTGTTCCTCTGCTAATATTCCTGGGTACCGTAAGAAAAACGATGATATTAATAAAGTAACCACAAGTTTATAAGACAATGGGTTGTAAATTTTAAGCTAAGCTCTCATGCATCAGAAGTAATCAGTATCACATTTTCACAGTGTGAATCCCAAATGCATGAGCTACTGTCCAACAACGCCCAGTACAAATGGTTCGTGCTCTCCCCGGCCCTATGTAGTTTACAGCCCGATACATTTGCACCAGCGTTTTACAAATATTCAGGATTACACTGACATATACTATCGATATCAATGCATAGCAGGACAAAATTTGAAAATGTACTACATCCGCACTTCACAGGGTGTTCCGGTGCTGCTATCGAGCCTTTTATTCGGTGTGGACGCTTTCTGCATCCTTGGTGGGCTTTCTCGTCGACGTGTGTGTTTGGCGCAGCCCCGCTGGGTGGCTCATCCGACGCGGGCGTCCTTGAGCCCGCTGTGGTGTTTACTCGACTTGTGCCGTGATGTTTCGAGCTCCTAAGTAACGAAGATGTCGAGAAACGCGAACGCAGAGACTGTACCGCTGAGGGAAAGCTGGCCGGCACACCCTACCATCCACATATCTGACACGCATTGTCGCTCTGACGATGTAACACCTACAGTCCGCACGCTTGACCCAACACGACACGCAACGGAACGGCTTTACGTCATTTTCAAGTTTTGCTTTTCGAGATTGTCGAGAAATATGCTGAACACTGACTAATTGAGCCAACTTCCAACCAACGCCAGTGCCGATGGCAACCGCTCACCCGGACACTCGGATTAGTGCCCTGCGGCGACAATTTTAGATAGCCGATCAAAATACCAGCCGATTATCAGCCGATCAAAAGTAGTGAGCTTGACTGCGATTGCCGGGCTTGCATCTGGCAGAAATGCCCCGTCTCACGCTGGCAGAATGAAGCGAGAATGCGTCTGCTGGACGGCCAAACGGCGCGACGAGTCGGCATATCTCGCGAACTGTCCCGGCACAAAGCTAACGCTGGCATCCGTCCGATCCACATCAAAGCGGAGCTGTGTGTTGACAACGGCCAGAAATGCACGCGCAACATTGCCCTTGTGCTGTGTCGTTGGCGCACGTCAGGCTTCAATGGCACAAGAGTTTAGTTCTTTTTCTTTGAAAATGTAGAGGGCAATGAGTAGGACTAGCATTGTAAGACACATTGTATCGGGTGGAGAAAAACGCCGATTGCCATTCCTCCTGTAATCAGTCAAATGTTTCAAATGCCCTTCAATCTGTACCAGCATGAGCCAATTCAAGGCGCATCAATATCGTACCAGGTCGATATTTCCATCAGTTAGCCAATTCGCTTGCAAAAATGTAATGTAATTATAGTCTGGTTGCCATAATGAACAGCTACGTAATAACGCCATGATATCAAGTACCTTTATTTATCTGGACCTCAATTTCAAGTTTAGTTTCAGTTTATTTTAACTACCAAGATAGGGCAAAGCATTACGTTGACAAGTTAGGCAAAATTGATTTTACAATTCTCATTAGCAGCACCAGATTTTACCGAAGCATAATATGGCCAAGCTATGGCATTATGGTTGGGGGTGAAATTGCGGCTTAGATCCACGCCTACCGTGCAATGCTCCAAAGTGCATTGCTTAATTTAGGATATCTGAACGGGCTTTTCCATCACAAAAGACGATATCACAAATTTTCCTCAGAACAATAGAATTCAAGATTAAATATCTCCCGGCTACAGACCCATTCGCGCCTTTCCTGGCTTGAACGTTTCATTGGGGATTTCTACCTCATTTGATAACACTTTGCATGCTTTCTCTTGCTCTAACAATGACTTGGAAGCGCACAGAATTACCAGGTGCTGTGTAATTTGAGAAGAAGGCAGTTGCTGCGGGAGATAGCGAAACTCGAACGAACATACTCCTGTGTATGGGGAGCAAAAGAATAGTGTATCTGTCGGATCCGGTCCGACCGTCGCAGCTTTCAAACAGAAATTACTGGATTACTTTTTATATTCTTAACTTGTTATTTTCTATTTTATATGACAACTGTATTTTATATTACAGGTCTTCGCAACACGCTATAATTTGTCCACTCTGTGTCAGATATAGTCTCTTAATTTGGATCTTTGCTAGGTTTAATTCCAATATCATTTGAGAAGGCCTATTGAGTTTCGCTGAAAGAAAGAGGCTCGCGGCGACATTTCAGCTTGAGAACAACTGTCTAGTAATTCCGGTTTGGAAAGGCTGGTTGAATTTCAACGATCTCCCCACTCCGAGCAGTGGGGAAGGTGACAAGGTGCCTTGCATAGACGAGGTCTAAAATTAACTTATAAGTGAATGCAGCTGCTACTCTGTTCCCTGTTCCTTCGTGATTGTCACAAGCACACAGTTTCTGATGGAACCTGGAACACGTCATTTTGTAACCTGGAACACGTCATGACTGATAAACCGTCTTGTCTTTTATCATTGGCACCGGAAAAAAGTGCACCATGTCTTTACCTCTTTTCACATATGATATCATGTAGCAACCTTGGAGGTAAAATTTAACGGTCAAATAAAATGTATGAAAACGAACCCAAATGAAGTAATGAGTGATCCTGAAAATCGCGAACGATGGTTTCGCTGTTCCTATGTTTCATAATTGTATCGAACCGTTTATATAATGTCACTGCCACTCTCCGACTGGTGATGTCTGATCGCATCACCAGTCTCTTACCCCAGCTGTACCCGTCAGTGTTCTGGTCAAGTCTTATTTATTAGAACCGACCTCCTGGCAGGGTTTCAAGGCCCGTCACATGGTTCCGTCTCCGTGTCTTATCCAGTCTCGCACATTTCCTGCTTTGACTTTAGAGATGATCTTCTCGTGCGATCCTTCCACCAACTGGATAGTGTCTGATGGGCATGCAGGGGTCATTTCCGCGGATCTGGCAGCCCAGAGTTGGCAGCCCTGGTGCGCGGCAGGGAGGCATTCTCCTGTGGGGCGAGGTCGCACGCAGACGGTTTAAAGCTTACTCCATTGTCGAGTGCCATCCCGTTAATGCAGTGACCCATGTCGGACCCGAGTGTGTGCAAGACGAGACTGACATCCACACGTCTTACACCAGCCAGCTGGGCCCGCTGCATTGCCAGTCCCAGAATGCTGGCGCTGCGGTCATACCATTGTTTAACCCGCACCGTCTTTCCGGTCAAATCCTCACACTCCGTCTCGGGGGGGGGGGGGGGTTGAAGACCCCCTTCTAAAATCCAAACTAAGCATCGCACGAAAACGAAAGAGGTGTCATCGGAAAGCGCTCGACGAGTCCATTCTCCAAAACAATTTCCCCCAAAAAGTGACGTCAACAGGGGGCTAGATTTTCACGACTTTTCACGACTTACATTATGTTTTTGACTGTGGGGAGTTCATGTTGGGGGATATATGAAAAAAACCAAATTGATTTGGAATGAGAAAAGGGCAGCTAATTCAACCAGGGCTACAATTTATTTTGGCCCGCCACCAAAAAAAACAATATCTTTTGAAGAAATTTCAAAATTTTGCGTTTTCAAGTTTTTTTATTTTCCTTTTTAAATCGGTAGAGCAGACCAAGAAACGTTGTTGGAAGTCAACATGCCCTCATACAAAATGCTTACTTTAGCCAGACTCCTCTATTTGAACTGCAATTTGGCAAATACGCAAAATTTATATGTAGTCAAAAACGAACAAAAAATGACAAATTCCACACGTACGTTTTGTTGCATCCGTAAAGATAAGCAAACGCTGAAAGTTTCATTAAAATATCTGTAGCCGTTACAGCGTGACGACTCGTTGAACTTTTTTGGAGGTGACCTCACTTGACCTTGACTAACTCGTTGATCCTAGATGACCTGACTTAAAAATTTTGAAAGGCTTGCCAAATTGATGTGGGAAAAGGTATGCCAAATTTGGGCGCCCTGCCGAGCGCCGTTCGTCCACTATCCGCCAAAAACCTGAGGGGGCGGCTGAAGACCCCTCCAGAAACGGGACTGGTTAATATATATATACATATATATATTCAGTTGCTCACCAATTTATCGACAGACTTTCTGATTCAGAATACACAACACAGGGTGCCGCAACGACATCAGCTTTTTGACCTAGTAAAAAGCCGATGTAAGATTTGCTGACACTCAGCAACAGTAACATTTGTACTCGCCATTATAATATACTTCGATAAACAGCCATATGAAGATCGTATCAATGAAATGCACATTGAAATATGCCGGGGAACATAATCAAATGGAAACTGAACATGAATTCCCTTTTCAAGCGGTGTATGGTAACCGCTGAACAGGTGCACCTCAGTTAATTTTCGGACGTGACATGATTGCCAATTCAGCTAAGCCTTCGGAAATCCGAAGCGAGAAAGATACGATTTATTGCATCACGTTTGGGCAGCTTCTGACCAAATACTGGCGATACCCTGATGACAGATCCGACTGGTTCAGCGCGTTCATAGGCGACTTTCGCAGATACCAGAATATTCTCTGCAGAGCCTCTTCGTGTGTGGTGTTGCAGCTTTATATGTCAAAGTTTAACTAAACAGCTGATTAATGTGAGCCAAATGTCGCCTGGAGGGGAGGGGGATCAACACGGAACAAGAAGGATCGCACCGACTATCAAAGAAATGAGTACTTGTAATCGAAGGGGTTCCAGCACACAATAAGCAGCAGAACGATATGGCAGCGGTGCGTATAGCCGTAAGAGCGCAGGAGGGGGTGCGGAGAGGCAGGGGTTCATGATCCCGGATTTTTGTGATCCTACGATTTTTTTATCATATGAAACCTACGTGGCCAAACATCGCGCCAATTCCCTTACTTTTCGGTCGCTTATTTTAGTTTTAGGGCGCATTTTTATGCTTGCTCATTTAGTTCGCCCACTTTTCACCAGCGTCCCACCGTCAGCCGTATTGACGAACGAGCGCACACAGGGGCAGCGACGACAGGGCACCCCGACCCCAGCCAGTCGGAGATTGATTGATTATTTGGGCTTAAGGGCGCGCCGACTACAAGGTCATTTAGCGCCCATAGCCAGTCGGAGGGACGCCGACAGACGGCCGGACGGACCGGCACCGGCGGACACACAGAGAACAGAGACCAGCCCGGCCCGGCAGAGCGGCGCCTGTGCCGGCGTGACGCCCCGTCACGCTGAGGAACCCCGCTCTCAGCCGGCGGACGTGGCTCACGGCGCCGGCCAGTCTGCCGCCGGCCGCAGCGGACAGCGCCGGCGCCACCACACGCCGGCACCTCTCGGTCGGTGGTGCGGCCGACCGAGGTCGCAGACCAGCTCGAACACGCCCTCTATGGCGACATAATCCGGTTAGGCGAACCGCGCACAGCTTCGCCCGGCGACACAAGTATCGTATAAAGTTTATTGTGATTGGCGCCGGCTTTGGAGCTGCCGACGGTGTAGTTCGGCAGAAATGTGCCGGCAGAACTGGCTGGACGAGAAACAGAGCTCATCACAGCCGCCGTGGCTGGTCCACTGATTTGTTAGTACGTGTATTCGCGTCGTGTGTGGCAATGCAGAACAGACGCCGACCTGCACGGCGAATGCGACAGCTGAACGCCGGGGGCGACGTTTGTTCCGTTTGGCAACAAGCGGCGTGGCTGGGCAGCGAGCAGCTGCCCGGCTGGGTGGCAATCCCGAGGTGTTGGCCAGTGAGCAGCTGCCCAGCTGGGTGGCAATCCCGAGCTGCTGGGCAGCGAGCCGCCGCCCGGCTGGGTGGCAATCCCCAAGCAGCTGGGCAGCCAGCAGCCGCCCGGCTGGGTGGCAATCCCGAGGTGTTGGTCAGTGAGCAGCTTCCCAGCTGGGTGGCAATCCTCGAGCTGCTGGGCAGCCAGCAGCCGCCCGGCTGGGTGGCAATCTCCAAGCAGCTGGGCAGCCAGCAGCCGCCCGGCTGTGCGCCGTCTGGGCGGCAGTCGGGAGCGCCGAACGCCGGCCGAGACGGGCCCGGTTCCGGCGACGTAAACACGCAGACGGCCGAATCTCATTTGCTGGACGGCATCGCTGCGAACCCTGGCCCCGGCCCCGGCCGCCCGGCATTGTGGCCCACGCCCGAGCCAGCCGCCGGCCAAATTCCCAGAAATGGCTCACCGAGTGGTGCCTCGGCGCGTCGGCAGGGTGGCCGCCATAAAGGCCAGGCACACCGCCGCCACTGTGATGTATTAAAGTGTTGGGTCGTGACGTGAAGCATGTCTCCGCTGGGCGCATGCATTAGGTATATCCACACAGTCATCGCACGCTGCGTTGTTTATCCCTCGAGATGTGTAATTTATATGCGGGTCACTTCTTCATAAACGCTCTCCATCCCACTCTCAGCCAACAATCACTCTTCGTTAACACGCGGAACCGAGGGAGAGAGCTGCAATTTACCCACACCTCTGTTTACCCGATAAGTGTTGTAGAAAACGGAGCTACGCGTTCAGTTTTTTTTTGCGGCAACTCCCAGAGGAATCCGCATAATTGCGCGTCGTGTGGAGCAACAACATTTTTCGTTAGACCAGCCTGCACTTCATTCGGCGGCCTTCACAGTTAGCATGGACGATTCGCGTCGGACCGACGCCGTAGCTTAGCTTAAAGTTTGGCCATTCTTAGTCCCTTGGACATTGGGTGACCTAAAGCAACTCCGTGTCTGGAACATTGTTGATATGCGTTGGTGCTTGCCTTATCTTACTCTCATCTACTCTGGAAGGTTTGTGCCACTAACTCTCTAGGTTTCCAAGACCTTAGCGCGCGGTAGACGTGGTTTAGATCTTCCACTTCGTGCTATAAACAGATCCTTTCCAATGTGCATTGTATGCGGAGCCCCCACCCATTGTAGGCCATAAGCAAATAACTTTTTCAGCGCATTGCAAACAGCGGCCCTTCACTGCACACTATACATGGAGGCCCACCACTGTGCGCTATAAACGGAGGCCCCGCACTGAGTGCTAAAACGGCAGACCTCCACTTCGTGTTTCAAACGGCGGCCCTCCACTGCGCATTATAAACCGAGGCCCATACTGAGTGCCATAAACTTCGGTACTTCATTCGTGTTATAAACGGAGGCCCCCCACTGGGTGCTATAAACGGAGGCCCCGCAGTGAGCGCTATGAACCGCGGCCGTCTACTACGTGTTGCGAACGAAGGCGTTCCACCGCACGCTGTCAGCGGGTGGCTTCCAATGCGCGGCACAAATGGGGAACCTCGCTGCGCATTGAGACGGAGGTCCTACACTGCACTTGTCTGCACCACAATTGGCCATATTGCTGTTGTTGTTCCTGCACCCCAGAGGCGGAGAACGCAAACACTCTCCACCGGAAAAACAGCATAGCAATCCCTCACTGGGCGGGGTGGGGGGGCGGACAGTTCGCTACACGTCGAAAGGCCGCTGGTTCAGCGAACGAACTGGCGCCGCCCGTGTACAGAGCAGGCGCCGCGCCAGCTGGTCGTCAGCACACTGGCGCACTGTTACACCGCCCCACTGGCACATCGTCACGCCGCCTCACTGGCGCACCGTCACGCCGCCCCACTGGCGCACCGTCACGCCGCCCCACTGGCGCACCGTCACGCCGCGTCACCGGCGCACCGTCACGCCGCCCCACTGGCGCACCGTCACCCGCCCCACCGGCGCACCGTCACGCCGCCCCTCTGGCGTACCGTCACGCCGCCCCACTGGCGCACCGTCACGCCGCCCCCACTGGCGCACCGTCACGCCGCCCCACTGGCGCACTGTTACACCGCCCCACTGGCACATCGTCACGCCGCCCCACTGGCGCACCGTCACACCGCCCCTCTGGCGCACCGTCACGCCGCCCCACTGTCGCACCGTCACACCGCCCCTCTGGCGCACCGTCAACCGCCCCACTGGCGCACCGTCACGCCGCCCCACTGTCGCACCGTCAACCGCCCCTCTGGCGCACCGTCACGCCGCCCCACTGGCGCACCGTCACGCCGCCTCACTGGCGCACCGTCACACCGCCCCACTGTCGCACCGTCACACCGCCCCTCTGGCGCACCGTCAACCGTCCCACTGGCGCACCGTCACGCCGCCCCACTGTCGCACCGTCACACCGCCCCACTGGCGCACCGTCAACCGCCCCACTGGCGCACCGTCACGCCGCCCCACTGGCGCACCGTCACGCCGCCCCACTGGCGCACCGTCACGCCGCCTCACTGGCGCACCGTCACACCGCCCCACTGTCGCACCGTCACACCGCCCCTCTGGCGCACCGTCAACCGCCCCACTGGCGCACCGTCACGCCGCCCCACTGTCGCTCCGTCAACCGCCCCTCTGGCGCACCGTCACACCGCCCCACCGGCGCACCGTCACGCCGCCTCACTGGCGCACCGTCACGCCGCGTCACCGGCGCACCGTCACGCCGCCCCACTGGCGCACCGTCACGCCGCCCCACTGGCGCACCGTCACGCCGCCCCACTGGCGCACCGTCACGCTGCCCCACTGGCGCACCGTCACACCGCCCCACCGGCGCACCGTCACGCTGCCCCACTGGCGCACCGTCACGCCGCGTCACCGGCGCACCGTCACACCGCCCCACCGGCGCACCATCACGCCGCCTCACCGGCGCACCGTCACGCCGCCCCACCGGCGTCACCAATATACGGACTTGCCACCACGTGCAGGGTCGGCCGGCCGATTGCTATTGAAATTTTGCACTATTAGCTTATTTGATTTACCTGCTGGAGTCATTTGAAATATTCGCCCACCCTGAGCCTATGGCGGACATTTCCCCGGCACACCCGACCACACCCGTCCAACTGCGCCGTCTGCCGCACGCCTGTGATACTCTACCCGTTCAACTACGCCGTCTCCCGCACGCCTGTGATACTCTGCCCCGGCACACCCGACCACACCCGTCCAACTGCGCCGTCTGCCGCACGCCTGTGATACTCTACCCGTCCAACTGCGCCGTCTCCCGCACGCCTGTGATACTCTGCCCCGGCACACCTGACCACACCCGTCCAACTGCGCCGTCTGCCGCACGCCTGTGATACTCTACCCGTTCAACTGCGCCGTCTCCCGCACGCCTGTGATACTCTGCCCCGGCACACCTGACCACACCCGTCCAACTGCACCGTCTGCCGCACGCCTGTGATACTCTACCCGTTCAACTACGCCGTCTCCCGCACGCCTTTGATACTCTGCCCCGGCACACCCGACCACACCCGTCCAACTGCGCCGTCTGCCGCACTGTGCTGCTCTTTGAATGTTGCCCGTACACTGTCTGGGGCGCTGCGTCACCGACAGGGCGCCACTGAGAAATCAGCCGACCGCTGGACACGTGTGGCACAGGGCTGCCCGTGCGATACGGCGACAGACCCGGCGCGTGAAACTGACACACGGGAGTGATCGGCCCGCAGTTCAGTCGCGTGATGACGTGAACCTCCGTGAACAAGTGGTGGCGCGCATACGTGCCGCCACGGGCGCAACTTCGTGCTTTTGTATCGCGACTCAAATCCCCAAAGGGACATCAGAGTTGTGTTCGGAGTACGGGTGCCGACCGTAACTGAACAAAAAAAAAACTATTGGGAAGGTTTCTGAGCGAAATTCTTGAAATGCTCGCGTACACTTCAACGTGCCCACCAAGTTATTCATTCTGAACTTAACCGCTGTCCTTTTCCATGGCTTAGTTGCTGAGAATCTGAATCACTTTCACGCACATGATAATGAGCAGGCGGATTGGGGTTGGTCCTGTCTCTCACCCAAAAATTGCAATTACACAGAGGAGTAGCGATAATAAACATTCATGGCATCTTGCAGTCCAGGAGTGTTTTATAAGTTGAGGACAGCAGGAATTCAGGTGAACATTAGAATATGTATAAACGTTAGATGCAATCAAATGTTCAAAATGCTCAAAAGTCTTGGGGAGCACAGCGCACGAGAAGGCTCCGTAGTCGATGAAGGTTAACGACACGAAATGTGCGCGGCTGATGCAGAATCGGCGGAATTGTAACGCAGGCAGAGTGGGTCACAGGTCATGATTTCCCGATTCAGTGAACAATTTGCACATTGGAGGTTGCTGGCTGACCTCCCAGATCAAAGATTAAATGTTCCCAAGATTGATAATTTTCCCACTTAATCGCCATCTGTGCTAAGGGAATAAGAGAAGTATTGTCACCCTTGCAATGTTCAGTCTTAAGTGTTCATCAGTATCTTGATGAGACACTTGTAATGCTTTATTTGCTGCATTTCGGCACATAGGGCAAGCTGTGCCAATGGGCTCGAATAACTTTTGGAAGGCCAATAGCTTAAGTGAGCCGTTCAACTGATATTTCCATCGCCCAATTACACCATAATACTAGTCGTCTGGACCAATAAGTAAGGTTAATTGACGATATATTGCAATTTGGACGATACACGAATTGACATGGTTCCTGTTATGATGCTATAAATCACCGACCTTACACCTTCAACCTTTCAATGCCAAATGTCGAATTGTCTGATGCTATTTGGTTCCCAAAGGATGCTCCATCGTATACTCCAGGTGGTGGCAGGCCAACTCGCGTGGCTTTTCCGTCAGCGGAAAAAATAACTTGGAAGGATTGTATCAGACCCCTGCACGAGCAAGGTCAACATAGCCGAGGGGCATGCAGGGTAATCACATAACCGAGAAAGCCACTGGCCAAGGGAGTGGTTGGCGATTGTGAGGTTGTGCGATTGTGAGCCACTGACCGAGGGAGGGGGTCGGTGATTGTGAGGTAGACAGCCACTGACCGCGGGGGATCGGTGATTGTGAGGTAGACAGCCACTGGCCGCGGGGGGGTCGGTGATTGTGAGGTATGCAGCCACTGACCGAGGGGGGTAGGTGATTGTGAGGTAGACAGTCACTGACCGAGTGGGGTCGGTGATTGTGAGGTAGACACCACTGACCGCGGGGGTGGGTGATTGTGAGGTATGCAGTCACTGACCGAGTGGGGTCGGTGATTGTGAGGTAGACACCACTGACCGCGGGGGTGGGTGATTGTGAGGTAGACAACCACTGACCGAGGGGTCGGTGATTGTGAGGTAGACAACCACTGACCGAGGGGGTCGGTGATTGTGAGGTAGACAACCACTGACCGAGGGGTCGGTGATTGTGAGGTAGACAGCCACTGACCGAGGGGGGTCGGTGATTGTGAGGTAGACAACCACTGACCGAGGGGGGTCGGTGATTGTGAGGTAGACAGCCACTGACCGAGGGGGTGGGTGATTGTGAGGTAGACAGCCACTGACCGAGTGGGGTCGGTGATTGTGAGGTAGACACCACTGACCGCGGGGGTGGGTGATTGTGAGGTATGCAGTCACTGACCGCGGGGGTGGGTGATTGTGAGGTAGACAACCACTGACCGAGGGGTCGGTGATTGTGAGGTAGACAGCCACTGACCGAAGGGGGTCGGTGATTGTGAGGTAGACAGCCACTGACCGAGGTGGGTCGGTGATTGTGAGGTATGCAGCCACCGGCCGAAGGAGGGGGTTGGTGATTATGAAGTAGACCGCCCATGGCCGAAGGAGATGTCGATGACGGGTCAAGGGTGGCAAAACGCATTAGCCACCCTCTTCACGATTCCTACCACGATGCATCGGTGTCAGCGTCAGCTTTGTCATTTCTGGTATCATTTTAGATATTCAGTGCGGCGCCAAGTTCGTCATCAGTCAAGTGCGGCATCCGTCATGACTAATCCTGTGCAAATATCAAGACAGTCTCTTCAGCATGCCAAGTCCCTGGGTTGTTTCAATATGCTCCCGGGCCTGAAGTGTTACGCTACGAAACAGCGGACTGGCCTGTCGGCACGAGAGCACGACTCCGCCGTGCACTTCCTGGAGAGGCGACGATGACGGCTGATCTGCAGGAAGCTGAGAGACGGCCGTCTCATACCGGCGATTCAATAGCGGGGCGCTGTCGCCTTCGTCCAGCGGCCACTGCTGCGCCGACTCCCAGACGGGGGCGGCCGAGCACGAACAGGTTTTGACATCCCGATGCAGCCGAAACGGCTCGCATGAGCTTGGAGTGAGCTGCCTTCGGGTCGGTCACGCCTGCCGTCCTCCCCTGGTTCGTCCGCGTTGAGCTGTAGCCTTGTTTGGATGTCATCAGAAGTGTCACGTCGAGATGATCTCTCCTCTGCCTGTCCAGTGAGCAAGCACCCACAACAGGCTGCGGCTATTTTCGCTGACCATCTCCGACAAAACATCACCAGATTACAGACAGTTGAATTGCGATCGATGTGATCACCTCGGCGGCCACGCACCTGTGCACCTGAGAAGGGGCGGCTAGTGCGCCCGTGGGTGCGCCGAGCACCGCAAGTCCTGAGTTCAAGACAGGCCAAGGGCAGACGCTTGGTCGGCCCCCACCCAGGAAATGACAGCAGCTGGAGAGGGTCCACCGTTCCGCGGGATCAACGTTGACCGACCAGCGCTCGCGGCATCGAGTTCACGCCCATGCTCTACGTCTGAGCAGATTCATCGGTCCAGTGTCATGCCTCGAGGGCACGGCCTCATCTCGTGCTACTGGAGCGGTCCTCTGTTCCCCGAGCCAGATAAGTCGGGATATTTCCGCCGTGATGTGCACGAGTCTCGGTGATGCACCTGGAGGCAAGCGAGTACACAAGGTTGCCCCGCAAGTCTGCCGAAAAGTGAAATGTCTGTCGTGTATATTGCGTGTGTTTGTCTATGCGTGTATGCGAGTGCAGCGCAAATTAATCCCCGAGTAGATCATTTTTTGATGCAACGGACAACACAACTGTTGAAAACCGTCGGGTTCCAGCTTTGTGACCCAGGAGTGAGATGAAGAAATCAGTGAATAGAAACTTCTTATATTTCACGACCTGTTTCAGACAAAAGAACTGTGCAAAAACTGAAATCATGGAATGCTTATGCTAGCAGGTGCCATGTGCTGAACGGTGGTTGTCAAGCCAAGTCGAGAACAGGCACGATATACAATGACCTAAAAGATTCGAACATGGAGTATCGACAGGGGTTGCAGCGGAAGCATGCTCCTTGGCTCTCCTCCCTCACTTTCTTCAAGTAAAAGGCCATTATTCCTCAAGTCACTCCAAGTATAAACAGGTAGATTGCGTCAAGACATAGCAACTGATGATACAAACGTATTTGGATGGATTAATATAGCTTGTCTATGATGAATGAGGGACATTTGTTGCATGGAGGAAGTGAAAGACATTCATTCACAAAGCATGGATTTCGAGTAGAAATACAATTACATTATGCATGGCCAACAGAACAGACACCGATAGGGACGCAGGTTGAATTAATTGGCGCCCTGGAGAGGGGGGGGGGACAAATCCGTCTACCTATCCAGTTTTTCGTACATAACTCCAGATTTTACCGGCTGATTTGCGCCATTGTTTTCGTACATACTTCGAAATGACAGGCGCGTTGCTTAAAGCAAGAAAACAACGAAAATCGGCAGAAAATTATTTGAGTTAGAGGCCGTTAAAGTAAACAAAATTCGCAACGCCAGACAACAAAAATCGGCGCTGATGCGTTTCACGTATATTTGCAAAGGGAAGTGTTCTTGGCAATACTAGCGACTTGTTTGATGAATGTTGTTATACTATATAGTTTCAAAGTAATGTTAGGTCACCGAGGTCAAGTCAGGTCAAGTTTATGACAGGTCAATGGAACAAAACTTGATCAACTGAAATGTTGTCATAAATGCAAATGACTGTCATGCGATTGATGTCACTTCACATGTTACTCCCTACACATCCTGAAAACTACTGTTTATCATTGTGTACATAAGTGTTTCCATACTTTTTCATGCACTTCACTCCTTTCTTTGCAAATCCGATTGCGCCAAGCCGCCCAAAGAAACAGTCGGGTGGGCGGCCCGGTTCCGATCACTGGAGCACGTAATGACCCGATAAAGTGCTACTATGTAGGTGACCTGAGGTCAAATGCTGGATCTGGCACCTGCATTGCATCATTAATAATGTCCAAAACATCATTGAAACCCGTTTTGGAGCATTTAAACACAATCACAGCAATCCATAACAATGACAAGCCAAGCCAGGCAAAACCAGAACATTTTGACATTTTGACCTTATTTGACCTTGAAGATATCGACCGAATGTCATGAAATTCGCACACAATAGAGGTTACTACCGTACCCATCCACTCTACGAATTTCGTTACTCCAGTTCTAAGATCCGAGATCTTATAGGGGCGGAACCCCCTCCAGTGCGCGTAATTTTCAGAGGCCGCGGGCGCGTGTTAAAAGACAGCAGTGAGGAAAAAGGAAGAATAACCGCAGATTTTGTATTGAAAAATGACTATGCATACATCTGAAGCTTAAATACAGCAGTCGTTCAAATAAGTAAAAAAGATGCAGCCAATTAAAGGCAGGAGACGTCATGATGTTCGCGACTTATGACGTCATCACCATGCATAGTTTGTAACGTGACATCACTCAATGACTATTTTGCAGCCAGACTTCGAGCTGGTAGAGGTGCCCGTGAGTGCTCATATGTGCGACGGAGGTGAGAGCAAGGAGACTGATCGGTAGTTACCGGTGATCACACACACACGCATACACGCACGCACGCTCGTACGCACACGCACACACACACACACACACAGCATATCGAGTACAGAACATATATATATATATATATATATATATGGGTGTTCCTTCTAATTTCGGAAGCCTCGCTGAGAAAGAACGTTATATAACTATGGTTATTAAGATTGCTTATCGCTTCTACCATATACTGAAATTATTTCCATGTCTACTCGCTATACTTTACTGAAGCTAACCCTGGGCACCGTAAGACACCGGCAAAAGCGTGCACCGTGACCGCTCGTCGGACATGTCATCTGGGACCATGTAACCGGACATGTCATCTGGGACCATGTAACCGGACATGTCATCTGGGACCATGTAACCGGACATGTCATCTGGGACCATGTAACCGGACATGTCATCTGGGACCATGTAACCAGACATGTCATCTGGGGCCATGTAACCGGACATGTCATCTGGGACCATGTAACCGGACATGTCATCTGGGACCATGTAACCGGACAGGTCATCTGGGACCATGTAACCGGACATGTCATCTGGGACCATGTAACCAGACATGTCATCTGGGACCATGTAACCGGACATGTCATCTGGGACCATGTAACCGGACATGTCATCTGGGATCATGTAACCGGACATGTCATCTGGGACCATGTAACCGGACATGTCATCTGGGACCATGTAACCAGACATGTCATCTGGGACCATGTAACCGGACATGTCATCTGGGACCATGTAACCGGACATGTCATCTGGGACCATGTAACCAGACATGTCATCTGGGGCCATGTAACCGGACATGTCATCTGGGACCATGTAACCGGACATGTCATCTGGGACCATGTAACCGGACATGTCATCTGGGATCATGTAACCGGACATGTCATCTGGGACCATGTAACCGGACATGTCATCTGGGACCATGTAACCAGACATGTCATCTGGGACCATGTAACCGGACATGTCATCTGGGACCATGTAACCGGACATGTCATCTGGGACCATGTAACCGGACAGGTCATCTGGGACCATGTAACCAGACATGTCATCTGGGACCATGTAACCAGACATGTCATCTGGGACCATGTAACCGGACATGTCATCTGGGACCATGTAACCGGACATGTCATCTGGGACCATGTAACCAGACATGTCATCTGGGACCATGTAACCGGACATGTCATCTGGGACCATGTAACCGGACATGTCATCTGTGATCATGTAACCGGACATGTCATCTGGGACCATGTAACCGGACATGTCATCTGCCACATGTAACCAGACATGTCATCTGGGACCATGTAACCGGACAGGTCATCTGGGACCATGTAACCGGACAGGTCATCTGGGACCATGCAACCGGACATGTCATCTGGGACCATGTAACCGGACATGTCATCTGGGATCATGTAACCAGACATGTCATCTGGGATCATGTAACCGGACATGTCATCTGGGACCATGTAACCGGACATGTCATCTGGGACCATGTAACCAGACATGTCATCTGGGACCATGTAACCGGACATGTCATCTGGGACCATGTAACCGGACATGTCATCTGGGACCATGTAACCAGACATGTCATCTGGGACCATGTAACCGGACATGTCATCTGCCACATGTAACCACATGACTCACCTCAAACTGTATCACTGATCTCTCAAAACATACCCTTAACGTTCCTACAAACACCCTTCCACGTCACCGGATCCTCGAAGCGGGATGACGGTACTCGCCGTTCTCGTTCCCTGCTCCGTATTGCAAGGTGAGATCGCCCAGTGTGTGTCCTGGTATGTCGCAACAGGCACACCTGGCGAAGCTGCCTAACCTTTGACGTCTGACGTCATAACAGACCTGCCTAGCCAAACTATCTGACGTCTGGCGTCATAGCAGACATGTGTAGCCAGACTGTTTGACGTTTGACGTCATAACATACTTTCCTGGTCAGACTGCCTGACGTCTGACGTCATAGCATACCTGACTAGCCAAGACTGCCTGACTTCTGCCGGACAAGGCTGGCTGACGTCTGACGTCATAATATACTTGTTAACCAGATTGTCCGACGCCACAACATACTTGTCTAGCCAGACTGTCTGACGTCTGACAGCACATCGAAATGCCCGATGGGACTGGCTGACGTCCGATGTCACAGCAGACTTGTCTACTCAGACTGTATTACATGTGATGTCACAATCAACCTGCCTGACCAGACTGGCCGATGTCCGATGTCACAACCAACGTGCCTGGCACCCGACGTCACAAGAGACATGCGTGGCGAGACTGTACGAGACCAGTTGGCCATCACAGATGGTGCCGAGCCATGTCTGGGCGTGTGACGGACGCCCCCCTGGGCGGCGACGACAACTGCGCCGCATGGATCCGCCAGTCGAATCAAGGCTCCACACAGAAATAGCATCAGACAGCGTAACACGAGCTGGCCCATGGAAGCCCAGCCTCGCCGCCTGGCCGACCGGCGAGATTGGCCATTTATGCGCTTGCTGTCATGAAAGCTGAGCCTGATGATATATCCTGCATCGTGCCGCACGTGTATTTCAACACTAGGACAGGAATAGTCCAGCACAGAAGAACGTGCACGTGAATTGAACGTTTACGTTTGCAATTGAACAAGTTGCCATACAGTTCCGATACTGGAGTTCGTGGAACGGTGGCCTGGATCTTCCATAAAAGGTGCCACGCTCCTGAGAGTGCTGCTCCGTTTCCTCTTGGCAATCAAAGTCGCTCCAACAACATCAACGGCGTTCATCTGGGCGGCCGGGTCCCACTCGGCCCCGAACTCCTTCGCTCAGAACTAAACCAGGTTTTTTAAAGCTACATTATTAGCACCTTCACAGCCACGCTTTCCTTGAGGTGCGCCTGTGTTTTCACAAAGAAAAGTGTTCAGGGCGGACTGTGGTTGGTGCCGATTTCATTCCGTTCGTGGCCAGCCGGTCAATTGCCGGTCACGTGACGTGGTCCTGTCAGGTGACCATGCGACCCGAGGCCAGACGGCCAGTTTCAGCCCGATGGAGCGTTCTGCACCGGACGGGAGCATGCGGCATGGACTGGGTGAAAAGCTATGAGACAGGAACTGTGCATAAATTCACATACACATACATGCAAGGAAACAGGCACACACACACACACACACACACACACACACACACACACACACACACACACACACACACACACACACACACACACACACACACACACACACACACACACACACACACACACACACACACACACACACACACACACACACACACACACACACACACACATACGGGCAAATGGTCCCAAATGAGGACCTTGGTTTTTCAAACGCCTTGTGGGGACCTGCGTGGTCACCCTTCATACGCAATTTAGATGGTTTTATTAATATTTTCTAGGATATAGATAGGTCTAAGTGCCCGGTGGCAATAAGCACGACCACCAGAACCTGAATCGACCACCACGGGAAAGTCCTACCATGTGAGGACCTGACGTCACAGTGACGTCATACATGGACATCGCCCGCATACACACAAAACCGAGGACCATGTCGACTGATTACGTCATGCATATTTCATACACTCATATCCGAGAACCATACCGACTAGCCCTTCAGATGCGATGATAACCTTCCTTGTTGGATGACAACCTTTCTTATGACATTGAACTGTATATCTTAGCAATATCAATAAGGTTGAAGCAAGACTGACATGTACACACTGGCGGACCTAGCCCATCGGTTGGGGGGGGGGGGCAACTCCTCGCTTTCGGTGTCAGCCTCCGCCCCTCCCCCAATGGCGTGCCTAGGATTTGCATGAAAGGGGTCGAACGGATTTGGAGGGTGCCCATTCTGCCGTTATTTTTGGTTTAATAGCGTCGGATTTCGACCATTATGAGGCCCATTAAAAAAAGTATATGTAGCCTATCCCTTCATTTTAGCAACCCCCAACACCAACATACGAAGCATGCTGCTCAACTGGGCTCACTGGGTCTGCTTGCCCGTTATTGACTAAACTAACTTCATGAACCTGTCTGACGAAAGAATATTGAACTGCTGATTTTGTCATCTCTTGCTGTAAGCAGAGCTTCAACAGCATAGAACCCTCGATGTGTCAGAATGTACTATGCTACCATATTGGGCTTCCAATTATAAAAATTACCTTTAAAATTGGAGATTATTTCACCCGGAACGCCACTTTTACCTCAGCAAAGGTTACTGCATTTTAATTCAGTTTACTTTTGTTGGTTTCGGGGGTCAAAAGACAATATGGCCCCCTTTGAAGCGCTTCGGGGGCCATGGTCGGAATGCCCCCCCTCCCTGGATCCGCCAGTGCATGTACAGACACGTGCAATAGCGCAGGCGTGGCGCGTAGCACGGGGCACCTGGTGCAGGAGATAACAGGTTGGTGACGGGGTACGATCCCCCTGGTTTGGTGCTATGCTACTACGAATTTGTTATTTTACCTACTCGATGCAAATATTTCCTGAATATAGGGACCTGGACCTCCTGGTTTTGCGAGAGATTTCCACCCTTGCACCAGACGCGCAGTCAGGATCCGCCCAGATGGCCTGGCGGGAAGCGCCGGCAATTCTACCTCTCAAAATCTGAAAACTCGATTTCGGATACCATTTTCCAGAGGGCCCAGAAGTAGAACTGATCCGGAGTATTAAAAAGCACATAAAGTATATGCCGTGACATAACATACACCGTCTCCAGGCGAAGCAGTCGCCGGCCTGGTTCTAAGGACCAATTCAGTCTCTAAGGGAGGGGCAAATGGCTATGTACCCACTTGACAGCGCCTCTGAGGGGCACCCCGCAGTGGACGAACACCCAAGTAATCTTAGGGATAAGGCTTGTTATCTTTCACAAAGCCAGGGGTATCCAGTCCTTAACTGAGGACAACTTTTCATGTTTAATATGGAAAATGACAGCTTAGCATTAGCAGGGTGCCTAGCCAGTGAGGTTCGAGCAGGGGTGTTGTTTTATGTACTTTTGAAGGAGCGTGTACCCACAATGTTCAATTTTGCCCCTCCAACAGTGACTCCCCCCCACAATATGAAATGGATGTGGGCATACAGCGAAAAGCATGCAACTGCGGGCTGCGATCGGAGCGGGAGCGTCTATGGCCCTGGAAATAGTGACGTCCGCCGATTCACTCCCGTGACCTATCACTCAGGACGGTTTCCCGGTGAATGACAGTCGCCTTTAACGTCGCGACTATACCCTGTAGTGTGGCCAGCGTACTGGTGTCCGGATACACTGCGCCGACTGGCACCGTCTGCGCTGCTGAGTATCTTGCCACCATTGCTGACACCAAGCGGAGGCTTCCCAGAATTTGTCAGCTGCTGTGGCCAGTTAGCCCAAAGGAGCCTCCTCTGACAAGAGGGATAATGCTGTCCATGTTGCGTGCGGCAGCCATTGATGATATATTCCTCAACAGCTCACGGTCGTGCTGGGAATTTCCTGGGGTACCCAGTTCGGATTGCATGCGCAGGAGCAGCCGGAACGGCTGCCGCATTTGTGTTGTTTTATGAAAATTATTGAGGGGAAAGTGCAAAAGGCATAGGTGTTGTTCTATGAAAATTATTGAGGGGACAAAGTGCCACAGGATTAAGATATGTATAAGATGTGGCTGTTTCACACGCGTACTGGAGGAGTGTGTGTGGGGGGGGGACGGAATCCGTCCGTTTGTATTTTTGTTTACATTATCTCATAAACTGGCGGCGGCATTGTAATGCAATGTCGTGAATTCGTAAAAAATCGATAAGCGCATCATATGCAACACAAATCAAAATCCGTTATCAAATATACGAATTGCGGGGGTGTCAAATCGGCTGACCAAGGGGCGGCCAGCGAGCATTCAAGGTCACAAAGGTTTCGTCGGTACGGTAGAGCGACAGTGCGGTGATTCAGCAGATCACGACCTCATTTGACTTAAAATTCCTAGGGCCTCCAAATTTGCATCGCGATTTCGACCCCTGCACATTGAGAACCCTCCCCGATCCCCGACAGCTAAGACATTCAATATACTTCGTTATCCACGCTCTCGCTATGGCGCTTCTCTGAATTATCACAGAAGCGCCTTTTAAGCATCATGTCGCTTTTTAACTAGGATGCCCCTTGTGTTCGAATCCCTGCAGACTGGATTACTTGATAATTCAAAAACTGTCGCTCCCAGACAATTGTCCCCGCTGTTTTTGCTGTTCCTACACTACTGGTTTGAAGAATAGGTCAGAGACTGGAAATTAGTGGCGTCACAAAACTGAATCCATGAGGGCTCCAAAGACATCAACTACCTGTGCGGAAGACGTCACCGAACATGGAAAGACACCTGGTCATCAACATCATGATTAGAGGCACTTGAAAGTTGTGCATTTGCATTGTTATTACCGAATCACTGAAAATAACTGCACGATGCCATCAATATGAAAACTCTGAATGGACATTGTAACAGTTCTCGTTTATTACTTTGTCTATCAGTCTGGGCAAGCCACACATGTTTTGACTTTTGCGCGATATCTCACAGCACCTTTTTTCCCTTTTGAATGATGTTGTAAGCGCAGTACTTGACATCGCGCCAAGTCCTCCCGGCGAGTGTCTCTCCATTCTTACGTATCAGCTCCTTGCATTCATCGGCCCTGGGACAGCGCATTTTCGATATGGATGCCGCTAGTCCTCGCGTCACGACCCTCTTTTCGTCATCGGACCACCGTTTTTTCTGTATTGGACTCAGAACTAGTTTCATCCCTGACTGCCTTCGATTCGTGTTGTTGTCATGGCTCGATGCTGATGGGTCATTCAAGTCCATGGCTTCCTCATCTGATGTGTCCCCGGAGTCTGGTTGCTCGCTAACACCTGCGACTACCTCGACATCAAGTTCATCAGTCTCCGCTGGGTTTATGTCTTCCAAGCTTTTTCCTGCATATGCAGATATTCCAGCCTCCATAGCAAGTAGCAGCTTGGAGACCTTCGCAACCTGCAGCGTTTTTTCCGGAAGCCTATAAAACTCCCTATGAACATTGATGTCGTGTCCGAGAAACTTGGCTACCATGTCCACTTCGTGGGACCTTAGCTGCAGCACTTGCATCATAGTCGCAATATGCGTCCTGTAGCTGGTGGCCGTCACATTGTTCGCCGATGCCTTTCCAGCGAACTTCCCGATACAAGTACTCCCCCTAATCGGAATCGCCTTGGCCTCACCCGTTCTAACGAAAATTAACCGACAGTCTGGCGATATGCCAGCATGTTCTCTCTCTTCAATTAGTAGATCCAGGGCACTGATCATGTCTTCAGTGAGGAGGAGCGGTACACCTCTACCCCGTTTTCCCCTTATCACTACGTGCTTAAGGGTTCTACAAAGCTCCCTTTCGAAGGGTGCCAGCTGCGCAAGTATGTCAACATTGTGTTCACTTGTTACTTTTTGGTACGCTTCTACTGTGAGACGCTGCGTTTCGCCAGGCCTCCTCCTGTTGAACAGTATTACCTGCGCAAGTGTCACTTCAGCGAACTTTGCGTAGCTTTCCAGCGACGGGTTAGTCTGGAGACCAGTTTTCGCTTCCATGGCTTCTTGTTTCATCAGTTTGTGCACCCGGTGGACGTCCTCGGTCAACGGCAAACATGGAGCCTGGTTCCACTTTCGTTCGTGTAAAGTTCCCAGAGCCCGTGACGACACCAACACCCGCCACTCGTTGTTGTACAACGTGCAGAAGTCTTCTGCTGCCTGCCTAGTCACGCTGTCCCCGGTAACGATGCCACGTGAACGCTTGATGCAGGCACATTCGTGCAGCGAGTGCCCTAACTTGAGAGCCAGCGATGGAATGCCATAGTTGTTTCCATCATACTTTGAAATACTTCTTACAGCCGCAGCGATCTTTTTGAAGTAGGTGGGATGTATGTATCCGTCCAAGTCTGCTTTCTCGTCCGTCTTCTTCAGCTCCAGGACCAGCCGGCCAAGTTCACGCAATTTGTCACAGATATGTGCATGCATGTGTTTTTCATGACCGTGAGTGCAGTACTTTCTGGAGGCGAACTCCAAAATCAGTGGATCTTTTCGGCAGGCGAAGGTAACTTCGTCGCGTCTCATGCTGCACAAAACATCCATCACTTTCCTTTCTTCTTCACACGTAGCAGGCAGCAGCTTTCGGGATGGACCCTGGACTCGACCCTTGGAATCACGATTTTTGTTACACGAGTGTCTGAAAAGACTCTGGCGTGAAAAGAAACCCAAACACCGATGGCATGGCAGGAATTTGCTCTCCACGATAGCTTCCGCTGGAGGTCGCCTGGCTGGAATCAGCACACCTTTCCCTTTCCGAAGCACGTCACTGTTATGCTTGAAATTACCTTGATAAAGAATTCGACGGAAGATTTCACTACGTTGCTTAGAGCATTTTGGAAGTGACAGGGCATCTTTGACTTCATTTTCATTGTGGTGCACTCGCATCAAGTGTCGTGCCAACTTGCTATGCTTTGTCATACAAAAAGTACACACGTTTTTCTTGTCCCACTTCCTTCCCTCGCCGTTGCTTGCCCTTTGCACATGTATTTCGCTACTTGACCCTTCCCCGTTACGTTGCAGTAGGTCCATGTAGTCCTTGCTGTTCGAGAGTTTATCTGGAAAAGAATAAAACTAAATCAGAATACTACTAATGAACACAGGATGCAGACTACATCCGAATAATATTGTACGTTAGTTTTCGTACTATTTCGTTGGAACACATGAGAAATCGCCCTAAGTAAGGATACTGGTTTTACAAAATGCATGGTGCGCGGATCGACCTTCAGTACCGGCTGAGCGTGTGGATTTCCACTTACATGGGCACAAATGGGCGATCCTGTTGCGGGTGTGCGACGTGTACAACAACGCACATGCCCAATGGTAAATATTCCACTGGAGCACTTTTTTTGCCGTTTCAACACTTGTTTCGTAGGCACAGGAGAGTCTGCATGCACAGATAAACGCTACCAAGCGAGAGCTATCAGTCTATATGCCTACGCAACGAGATATATCCTGAGAACCGCGAACTCGATGCCCGAAGTCTGAATCCCAAGCAAGCTACACCACGAGAACGAAGGTGTTTCCATTTATATTATGCTGGTTCTCCTAGAGCCTTGCACAGGCGTAGCATATATATCCACTGGCAGGCATTTTCTTCCCTGCCCAACAACATGACCAATACCAAGGATGTGACGTTCGAATCTTTCGGCGATGTGATACCCATCTTCAATCACTCGCCATATATTTTTGAATATGCTACTAATCTGAACCAATGGTGGCAGAGGACGATCCTGGTGCATATCACTGCACGTAGGCAGAATTCCCCTTCAGTGGGTAACACCCTAGTGTCCAACGAGTACATTTATATTCTAGTCTCGCAGGCAACATGAAGCCAGTCTCAGAGCGGAGATGGCGTACATTCGGGAAAACGTGCCATTGGAAGTCGGGCCTCCAGCTGACTTCGACACAAATGCTATTAGAATGTCGTATATGGATTGTACACCAGAATCTAGACAGGCCGCCGATCTCAGTACATCACCACGAAGGATGGAATCGCGTATAAACACCTGCTAAGTGAAGACCTATTGCATATCGTACACGAATGTCTGTGTATTCGCGGGCAAATACTCTCAAGCGAGGACCGTCAGACTAAACACTTACGAAGAGAGGACCAGTCTTCTCCGAGGACTAGCAATTCGCAGGCAACATGAAGCCAGTCTCAGAGCGGAGATGGCGTACCTTCGGGAAAACGTGCCATTGGAAGTCGGGCCTCCAGCTGGCTTCGACACAAATGCTATTAGAATGTCGTATATGGATTGTACACCAGAATCTAGACAGGCCGCCGATCTCAGTACATCACGAAGCATGGAATCGCGTATAAACACCTGCTAAGTGAAGACCTATTGCATATCGTACACGAATGTCTGTGTATTCGCGGGCAAATACTCTCAAGCGAGGACCGTCAGACTAAACACTTACGAAGAGAGGACCAGTCTTCTCCGAGGACTAGCAATTCGCAGGCAACATGAAGCCAGTCTCAGAGCGGAGATGGCGTACATTCGGGAAAACATGCCATTGGAAGTCGGGCCTCCAGCTGGCTTCGACACAAATGCTATTAGAATGTCGTATATGGATTGTACACCAGAATCTAGACAGGCCGCCGATCTCAGTACATCACCACGAAGGATGGAATCGCGTATAAACACCTGCTAAGTGAAGACCTATTGCATATCGTACACGAATGTCTGTGTATTCGCGGGCAAATACTCTCAAGCGAGGACCGTCAGACTAAACACTTACGAAGAGAGGACCAGTCTTTTCCGAGGACTAGCAATTCGATAGGGAAAGTCTGAACCCCACAATCACCGTCTCCAGAAAAAACGTACCGTTGAAAGTCAGTTGTCTCAACCAGGTTGTGACAAACGCAAGAAGATAGCAACTTAAATGGTCGCCAGAGTCCTGAGAAATTGCCTGCTCCCGGACAACGCAATGCATGATCGCAAGGAAGCATATGCTCCGTGAAGACCTATCGCGTGGAACGCGTATACTGTGCGTATACGGGCAAACGCTACCAAGCGAGGACTGTCAATCTAAACATCCACGAAGAGGGGGACCTGTCTTCACCGAGTATCATAAATTCCGTGGCGGAAATATGAACCACAGACGTGCTAGCACCAAGAGTACGAAGCCGTACCGTATTCATATTGACCTTCCGTTGTTCCGTTGTTCCGCCCATTCTGCACTTGGAGCATTGCGCAAGCGTAGTGTAAAAACTCACTAGAGGCTCTTCTCTGCTCTACACAACGATAAAGACGAAGGATTTGAGGTTTGAATCTTCGGATGACCCAGTGATCATGTGCAATAGTCCATGGCATCTGTTTGCAAGTGTAACTTTGACAGGTATCACAATAAAAAAGTATCATGAACCGGTGGTGACAAGTGAACGATCTTAGTACGGATCACTATGTTGGTACCATTCCCCTTAGAGGGTAATCTGCCTTAGCCTCCCAAGCAACATGAATCCAGCCTCAGAGCGGAGAAGACCTATTGCATATCGTACACGAATGTGCATTCACGGGCAACCGCTTTCAAGCGAGGACCATCAGACTAAACACTCCCGGAGAGGACCAGTCTCAGAGCGGAGAAGACCTATTGCATATCGTGAACGAATGTCTATGCATTCATGGACGATTGCTCTCAAGCGAGGACCGTCAAACTAAACACTGACGAAGAGAGGACCAGTCTTCTCCGAGGACTAGCAATTCGATAGGGAAAGTCTGGACCCCGCAATCACCGCCTCCAGAAAAACGTACCATTCAAAGTCGGATGTCTCAACCAGATTGTGACAAACGCAAGAAGATAGCAAATTATATGGTCGCCAGAACCCTGAAAAATTGCCTGCTCCCGGACAACGCAATGCGGGATCGCAAGTAAGCATATGCTCCGTGAAAACCTATCGCGTGGAACGCGCATACTTGTGTGCGTGTACGGGCAAACGCTACCAAGCGAGGACTGCCAATCTAAACATCCACGAAGAGGGGGACCCGTCTTCACCGAGTAGCATAAATCATGCTAACACCACGAGTGCCACTGGTGACATTTGGATAAAACTAGACAGCTGGATTGGAACTCAAATCTGATGATGGGTATCCACTGGCACCAGAAAACTATATGATCTGGTGCACCCATGAGTGAGCTTCGAGTAGTAGAACCTGTGTTTTTTGTTTGCACCCAGCAGCACTTTAATCTGGTACACAGACTTACCACGTGCAACTCATCACGAATTCATCAATCTTTTGACTCACTCACCTGAAGTACTATGTGCGATTTGCTCTTCGACGTCAATACACTCTCTGCTGGTCCCACGGTGCCGCATAGATTGTGAAGCCATTTGGCGTTCCATTGAGTCGTCTGCTGACGGGAGTTCCAACATCAGCTCATCTTCGTCCGATTCGCTGCAAGCAGAATGATGTCAGGTTAGTTCGCAGTACCTGGTGTTTTCATCCTGGCTATACAGAATAGCATGCGTTATGAAGGTGAATGCGTCCTCTTCAAGGCACAAATATTAACTTACGTTGCTCTCGGTAATGTAAGCGATTTATATTTGTGTACGATTCTAACTTAAACATCTGGGACAATGAACCAATTATCTATAATTAACGCACGATGTATAAACAGATGTCAGCATAGCCAATAACAGCAAGAGATACAAATTCCTCATTGAATTGTAATATGTGTAAGCTTCCCACCACAAGATCAATCCTAAGGTGTTCCTAGTGCCAAAATGTCTGCAAATGGGAAGAAGAAACGGCAACAAATCCACATCGGAAAAGAAGCGGAACTCTGAAGAGTACACACAGTAGGATGCGACCTATCGCCTAAAATCAATTGGAGAGTGACCCTGATCATGCCTGAAGTGACGTTGCCGCTCCACGGCGAACCCATGACAAGGTATATGTAGTTATGGGCTGAGTCAGAATTATCAAATTTGCTCCGCTAGATGTCCATCCGATCTAGCACGTCACTATTCAGCTCATGACTGGCCGAACAGCACGCCTTGCTGACTGCATTGCTTCGCTCCACAACCAATCGTATTAAGGTCACTTGAACTTTCTTCCTCTCCTTCCGCCGCGACAAACGGTCACATAGTCCGAGGCGATCACGGTCCAGTGCTGTTACGGCTGGGGGTAAGCGATGGGACGTGACTGTGATACTTAGCACATGATTGACCGGCCGATTGGGCGCTGTACTTGGCAATGTTTGACAGCGAATCAATATACGAATAATTGCACCCATAGTCACGTCGTCACCCAAACTGGGTGAATTTCAGAACTGGGTATAACCTATGCGTAGACATCACAGCACAACTTCACTTCGTCTCGTCTTAAGCGTGTACGAAGACCACTGGCCGGGAAGGCTTAATTGCACGACATCTGTTATGTTAGGAACAAGCCCATCCTAGCTCTCTCGTCACGCGTTCAACAGAAACCACGACGACCGGATAACTGGTCGCAAGTTTTTGAAAGCATGGTGAATTCCAGCTCACCATCAAATATTAACATATTGGTCAATGTAAATTCTATCATACCTATTAGTTCAGGGAACCTCCGTACGTCACTTCTTAAAGCGGGCACCGTACACAGGCGGTACACGCTGGCCTGAGAAAATATGGCACACGCGTGGAAACCGACGTACATCGTTTGACACCATCCGTGGGTTCCTTGCCGGGTGCGGTCGACGCTTGGCTCAAGCAAGCGCGCTCCACATGCAACGTATTGCTCAAGTGCCCAGTCAAAATCGCGTGCTGCTAATGCTTTCCGGAATTACGGCTGCCGTAATTCCGAAACTACAGCTTTAAAACAAATTCTGAAATAGCAGAGGTGAGTAGTGGTGGTGCGATATCTGATGTTATTTGATGAGTTTAGTCGTACCAACATAGGGGACAGCAGGGCTCGAAAGTGAGTGGCGGATCACCTAGCACGCCGAACAGGCTGTGACTTACGATGCACTTGATGGTGGTTGCCAAACGGAGTCCTCGGAGTCCGAAAAGACCGACACATCTGATGGCTCCGGTGATCTTACACGGTCTTCGGATTCATCTGAGCCCGAAACGGCAGGGACATCCGTGGGCTGCTCGTTGCCAGAACGGCGTTCGTACCTGAGGATACATTGCAGTGTTGATCCAAGCGTTGCCTTCGCCAATGCCTTGCTGGTGCCATAGTGGGATTAGTATACAGTGAACGAAATGTTTACTGTAACGACATTCCAGTCATCGTATAAGTAATGCTCACATGGAGCCAGGTTATTGGTCAATAGCCATGGCACATGCTGGGGTCAAGTCTCCTATAGTTTGTTATGTTTGACTCGTTCTGTGTTCATTATTCCAGATAACAAATAATCGTTTCACGAACACAGATGCGTGATCAAAACAGTTGGCATCTCAATGATGAACAAAATTACGCATTGCAAGTTTAACAGTATCTTCGTAACATTTCGCATCGCAACTATTCCATTTACCGGTCGTCGCGAGGTAGGTGCCAGGATGAATCATATGAGTCGGTAAAGGACGACACTGACAGCGTGGACATGGATGACAGTCTGCGAGGCACAGTCTGCTGCGTCCTGAAATTTCAGAGAACGTACCGTTCAAAGACAATATGGCCATACCAACCAAGTAGAACCTTAGGTTCGTTTACAACACGATCAACTGTTAGGTCAGATAGCGTCGCCAACCTATCGTCCCGACTCGTTGCGAGTAGACTGACTAATCTGACGGCTGTGGGATTCGAACCCACAAGCGTACAATCGATTGTCCAACGCCCTGCCTCGACCCCCATAATGATCACAATCAGCACGCGATGAATTTCCTGTAGTTGCAAATTGTGGGTAGGTGATGCAAGATAGAAGGTCGGAGGTGCAAGAAATACCACACATATGGAGAACTGAGGGAGGGAGGCAGGGAGACATCTTCAGGAATGACAAAGCAACAGCAATAGCATACAGAGGCGCACAACCTGAGCTAGGCTGAAAAGCAAACATTGGGCAAAAACACGCGACGAACATACGAAATTCCCGGCCCAGAATAGATGTCACCTACGTGGGACGAAACCTTGAATATGCGTCGATAACAATAAACATTATTGGTAATATGTGTTTCTGAAGTGTGGAAATGACGATAGCGAATCGTCAATTCCACTCTTGGAAAATGGAGATGGAAAATCAGAGGAAATGACGACAGCGAATGGGAGATTTAACAATGAATATATATATATATATATATATATATATATATATATATATATATATACATATATATTGGTGTAATTTGGCAGTCTACTTATTTGTACATGCCTGTTTCAAGGTAATAGCTATGTCAGCTTATATTAGCTTCTTAGTGCATCCTTCCAAGTTATGGGATGTTAATTTCGATTATTGATCATGATATTACGCTGTTTTACAATACAATCACGGTTATGACAAAATCGAATTCAACAGACGCGTGTAAGTACGCACGTACGCACGCAGCGTTCGATGTATCCTTTTGATTCCTAAACGTGGAGAGGAAAATGTCTCGGCCGTAATACGGAAGAGGATAATTTCATTCCTGTTTGTGCTCTCAGACTTTCTTTTGTACTCCCCGGTGTGATCCAGGCTTTTTTAAATAGTTGGAGTTGCTTTCTTTCTTTTTAAGGCAGTGGGTGGATCCTAGATCATCTGGTCATACAGTCATGCTGCACCCAATTAGAGCTGATGTCAAACATTATTAATCTTTCAAACAAGAAAACCGAAGGTAATATTCCGGATACGACAGTGTTTTGGATACAAATAATCCATGACGTTGCAAGTTATTTGTATTTAGAGGCACTTCGACCAAAAGACGCGATCATTTAACACCCACGAACTAATTTGCTTCTCAACCATGCACGTGCGTAATTTGTCAAAACATGTACACAGATGAAACACTCTGGTCGGTGGAAGTTCAGAACACGCGTGGAATCTTACGCATGTCATTTCCCCACCATTCCCACGTTCTTTCGATGTCCGCTGGCGCTTGACAAGTGAAAATGTGCTCTACATGAAAAACATTATCCAGAAGTGCCCAGTAAATTTAACGTGCCACCCGATGCTTTTCGAAGTACAGTTCACGTGAATGGCATTGAGCCCGCCAAAATAAAGTCTTCATGTCCACGCAAAAATATATACAAATAACCTCAAAATTCGTGTGACGTTTGGGAGTCTGGTTAAAAAAGTATTGTTTACGAGTTATAATAAGAGTGAAAAATATACGTAGAAGGCGGATGATAATGCTTCAGGACAAATAATACTTTGTCTAGACAATGCCTGATCTCGGAAACCTAGTCAATGGCAAAAACGGACTTTCTAGACATTTTATTCATAGTCATTATTGGATGTCTGCAGTTGTACCTCCCATTGGAAGGAGCAGGAAAGGATGTAAGTCGAAAAGCATTGATGACATTGAATGGCAGAGTGGAAAATTACTCACATGCTCATCTGCCATCAAAATCTGACCATTTTGGGATGTTGTGGAGAGGAATATTTCATTTGATTTCTTACCGGGTCGGCTTGGTCAGCTGACGACTACACACTGATTAGCGCCAGTCCGTCCTCCAGTCCGGCAGCCTGTCTATCTCGGCGTGAAATCGTTGCGAGCACTTGAAATAACTGAATAATCAAGTCTCCTGTTGGCATCTCCTCTCACTACCTACCTGTGAGGCGCACGAGGATCCAGTGGCGCAACGATGGGTTTCACTGCTGCTACAGGATCATGATTGATGACATTCATGTTATCTGTAAGACAAAACAGGGCACGGCGTCAGTACGAGTACAAGTTAGGCTTAATGTCTGGTATCTGTCTGGCGGTGTTAGGTCTTCCATGTAAAAGTGATGAAAATGATGCAAGACCAGGGTATGACTTGTTTAATAGTTGAAAGAGAACATACATTTAAAGGGTTAAATGGGAAAATAGTTCAAATGAATAGTTCAAATGAAAAATTTGACCAATGATATCAAATGCATTTATTTTGGCCAAAACCATAATGCATACTGTTACTCCATGCAGGGAGGTGCTTAGTAGCAATATCCAACATATCATTTCGATTAGCAACATTTGATAACAGCCGACGCATAAGTTAGACAATTCTGCATTGTCGAAATTCAGCGCCTTGTTCTGTACCACACACATTTTCCCATCGTTGCTGTTCATACTATTATCACGCTGTTAACTAATAGACAGAGCTAGATAATAGAACTAATAGAGCCGAAATAGATACTTACACTTCACTGCTACCATGCTACGATGGCGACACAACGGGGGCGTCCTGATTCCTCCGACAGCCAGGATCTCGTTCGTAGGGTCTTGCCACGCACTCGAAGTGGAATCCGTGTAGGCGGTGCTAGCGTTGGCGCGTGCAGCACCCTGCACAGTCGGGGGTCGGATCCGCGGAGGCGGTGCTAGCGTTGGCGCGTGTAGCGCCCCTGCACAGTCGGGGTCGGATCCGCGGAGGCGGTGCTAGCGTTGGCGCGTGTAGCACCCTGTACAGTCGGGGTTGGATCCGCGGAGGCGGTGCTAGCGTTGGCACGTGGGAGCGTTGGCGCGTGTAGCACTCGCACAGTCGGGGTCGGATCCGCGGAGGCGGTGCTAGCGTTGGCGCGTGTAGCACTCTGCACAGTCGGGGGTCGGATCTGCGGAGGCGGTGCTAGCGTTGGCACGTGTAGCATTCTGCACAGTCAGGGTCGGATCCGCGGAGGCGGTGCTGGCGTTGGCACGTGTAGCACCCTGCACAGTCGGGGTCCGGATCCGCGGAGGCGGTGGAAGCGGGTTGGCACGTGTAGCACCCTGCACAGTCGTGGTCGGATCCGCGGAGGCGGTGCTAGCGTTGACACGTGTAGCACCTTCACAGTCGGGGTCGGATCCGCGGAAGCGGTGCTAGCGTTGGCACGTGTAGCACTCTGCACAGTCGGGGTCGGATCCGCGGAGGCGGTGCTAGCGTTGGCACGTGTAGCACCCTGCACAGTCGAGACGGATCACCGGAGGCGGTGCTAGCGTTGGCACGTGTAGCACTCTGCACAGTCGGGGTCGGATCCGCCAGGCGGTGCTAGCGATTGGCACGTGGCGGCACCCTGCACAGTCGGGGTCGGATCCGCGGAGGCGGTGCTAGCGTTGGCGCGTTACAGCTAGAGTCGAATCTGTGAAGGTGGTGCTGCCATTAATAAAGATACGTTTGCTCCCCTGTTCACCCAAGGAGAGAAGGTATGGGCATGGGGAGGGCGCACGAGTTGGGCAGATCGACTTGCAGTGAAGGTAGATCTAAAAGGTAAATTTGCTAAGCATGAACCAAACACCTAGGCTGCCATTTGCCTTGCTTGGAAAAAACGCTCCATAGACGCAATTAACACTCACCTATTGCGGAATGGTAGGACATTCTCATACAGCACGGTAAAGCACATCTTATATGTAACGATGTGCAACACTCTGCGGGAACGACTATGCGGTAACGGCTATGGGCGTCAAATTTATATCAGGAGGCAATGGTAGAAAGGAACACTGATCAAAGGATGGCTTACTTTCGTAATTATCCGCCAGACTGGGATGAAGGTTTTGCGCCGGTTCCCATGTAGGTACTCTGGAAAAAGAGTGGCAGTGGTTGGCAAGCTAATGGCTAAGGGCATGCTTTGGCGATTTGTCGTGGAATCACCATGTACATAATCTGTCCCTCTTCCTATGCTCTTTGTGTTAGACGTTCTGTTGCTGCTGGCATCATGCGTAGGTGCCTTGACGACCAACCAGACAACTCCACTGAAATAGTGGGTGAAACAGAACTTGACTGCGCTACCGATTCAGGGCATTTGTCTCGGGATAACACACATTGGAATTGATACAAATTAATCTGACATGTACTTTACCAATGCAAAAAAAGAATTTGAAGTAGGGGAATGCGCATAGGATGACATGGAATCATAGATCATGGAAATGCTTCACAAGTTCACCATGTGATTTTCGGTGCCTCGGACCGTCCCTGCGCATTTGCAGAGGATATGAGTCGTCCTGTCATGTTAACGGCTTTCATACCAATTGCACCAGAAAAGAAATTATAAGAATTCAAAAGCTACCTTAAACTGCAATTTGCAACATATTTAAGCTTAACCCGCGCACGTCGGGGAGGGGGGCAGATATCTGCCCCCTCCGGTTTTTCCTTATTTGCCGCCAATCTAATCGGGTTCGCAAGGCCAAGCTTCGCATAGCTGTCCATTGGTCTTTTCCGCATATCCCATACATTTTTAATCCTGGGTCATCTCAGGTCAGGTCACTAGGTCAGGCGAAGTGACCCAACTACACTCGGAGTTCTAGGTGGCATGGCTTCCACAATAAGTGGGCGATTGATTTTAAACTTATAACATGTCATGATCTCATCAGGGACCATAATATGTATATTGGGGTTTTCTCGTAGAATTGACCTTAGGTCAGGTCGCGGCCATGGCTTCCCCATTATAGGGCTATGGTAAAATATACAAATGTTTCCTATTTACATACATGTGCTCGGAATGATCTCACAGCGGTTGTGGCATGTAGATGGAACCTATGTTCAATGTTACCGCTGACATTTTTTGCTCAGTGACCTCACCAAGGTCTCTGAGGTCACCTGAGATCTACACATTTCTGCGCATATCGCACTGCATTGAGCTAGAAGGCTGAGAATTACCGTCATCGTGCTTGTATCGCCAAGACGTGTCGATTGATACATTACATGACCTCCCTAGGCGACTTCATGACCTTGACCTGAGGTCATGCCTTCATGGCATTTTTTTTTTTGTTGACCTGACCTTAAAGTAGACCGCCCCTTGTCCGTAGCTCATTTCAAGGACTGTCGAATAGCGTTCGCGTTTGTTTCTGTTACAGGTCTGATATATGTGTCAACAACTGAGTCCTACCTGATCTGGTCGAATTTTACCTATGATGACAGTGAATGTTGACCTGAGCGAAAAATTGCCGAACCGCTTTCGATGGAGCCCGTCCCCATCAGCGGGCGCCGTTTTCGTTTGTCGCTAGCTAGCATAGTTCTGAGAGATCTTGAGGGCAACCATCGTGTCTATGTCCCCGGACATGCAAGTTAACGCGGACACTCAGGGCGTGCGAGTGTTAAGCATCTATTGGTAGTCTACTTCTGGCTGACATGTATATTAAATATCCGGCATGTATGCTAAGATGGAAGGTTCTTGCACCAGCGATTTTCCTGCAAAAGCACCGCCAATAGGGAAGCAAACATTCATCTATTGAGGGCCCTTATGCCTAAATGCAGCAAACAAGTTTTGAGGACGGCGACCTTGTGGGGTGCACCATGCAGTGTATACAAATTAATGTTGACTTAAGCACCAAACATTTGCTTAGGGTTAGAAAATAGGCTGCTGATGCATTTTTAGCATCCCCGAACAATATCTTCTCCAGAAAATCATAATCTCATTCGACTCATTCGAAAGTTGATTGGTGTTGCTTGACAATGAACTGCTCTATTGCAAAATATTCACTGGAGCAAGAAAGTGGGAGTTCTCATGTCACAATAGTGTCCTGATTTTTGTTTGCAGTGGCAAGGAGCAGAGTGAAATAAGGGTGAGTAGAGTGGAGGGTGGTGGTAAAAACCACCTGATGCTATAAAAAGATGCAAATGTATATGGATATGCCTACTGATAGAAGGCAACTTTTTATGACCACAGGTGATTCATGACAGTGACGTCAGTTGTGTATCTGCTGCATTTACCAGTCGGCAGTGCTGCTGCTGCCAGAAGCCAGACCCCACTTTCAAAGATCCAAGTATTCTACAAGTAAGTTAAAATGTTTATGCTAAAAAAATTGTCATTAAGTCCGAAATTGTGCCAAAAATTGTCAAGTAAGTGTTGGTCTCCACTCCAAATTCATGAACTTCGTGACACTGTCTACGGGTGGAATCCTACAAATATCCCCTGCATATCACACTACCACATAGATTCTACTTTCCCCATCCAGGGGTACAAATCCGACCCTGAGTTTTTTGTCTAGTTGCTTCAGCATGCGGCCCAAAATACCAAAAAATCGCAAACGTCAATCAACCCAAGTAAAAAGAAATCTGTCAAAACAAACCATTATACTTTAAAGTTAATCATGATACATGTATGGATTTATTTTCAATGCTATGAATAAAATGGATGCAATATTCTTCTTTTTTTTTTTATAAATAATTTAACGATCGCGCCTGTAGGT
>JAOTOL010000340.1:0-50096 GCA_034440575.1 Imbricaverruca yamaguchii | reverse complement strand
TGTGGTATTTGCAGTTCATTTAAACACTTATGCACCCGTGGCAAAAATTGGACGACGCAAGACAAGGATACCAACCGTATACGACGAGCAGGGTTGGGTAATTCCTCGAGCTGCTTTTTTGTTTCCTATTACTTTATTTACGATTGGCGGTACCTTTAAACAGCATGCCATTGTACATTGTGCGTTTAAACAACTTGCATTCCATTGTGTTACTTATAGCAACCCTATTTCCATCGGCAATCCGGCGAGGTGGCAAGCGTATCGACTGGACTGATATTCATCATTGTTTAACTTCCAACAGAGATGTTTCAACATGTCAGTGGGCACTTTATTGCCTTATTTGCCGTGTTTCTCTTCGAACAAAATGAATTGTGCCACTGTCTGCAATGCACATTGTACTGGACGCATTGCACATTGATATGCCCTCGCATTGTTCTCCTTCGTCTCCAAAGCTTCCTCTTTCCAAAGCCTCGTCCTCGCTAAGAACCCAATTTGTGAGGATATGTTGAAAGAGCTGTATTGCGACTTGTGCCGAACGCTCGCAAGCAGTCGTCCCCCCTCCCCCAACCACGGCTGACACGGCCGTGGCATGGTATAGTTCGTGTGCTGCCTGGTGTTGGTCATGTTCTACGCAAGTTAACAGTTATTCTCCCATTTCTGATCAGCTTTGTCTTCTTCATTGTAGTGGGCACAACATAACCTCGTTGTCGACGTGCCCCCTACGCATCATGATCGTTTTGTTCATTATAGGTCCAGGCGTAGGTGATTTATTTTATTGTTCACATGACGGATATGGCATAAATACGTTTTACACTTACGTACACACGGACATACAGATAGAAGCACAAAAAACTTAGCGGGCTTTACAGGGACGTGTTCTGTGACCGCTCAAACTCGCACTCACTGGTACTTGGGTTGGTAAGACGGGGCAGGGTAGGAAGGCCTGTGGGCGGGCTTGTAGGCAGGGGCAGGCTGGTACGCCGGGTACTGGGCCTCGCCCTCGTAGGTGACATCAGCCACGTTGCCGGAGTAGGCATCGGCAGGTGTTGTAGGTCACCGTCTGGGTACGGCCGTCGGGAAGGACAACAGAGTAAGAGCCCTGGGTGCTGTAGCCGTCACGGGCCTCCTGGGCGTTGAACTTGGCGTCGTAGTCGTTGTAGCCGTGGACATCGTAGCTGTAGTCGTACTTGGGAGGAGCGTCATAGCTCTGCTGGTGTCCGTAGGTGGGCTTGTGGTAGGCCGGGGCCGGGGCGTAGGTGGGCTGGTGGTAGGCCGGGGCCGGAGCGGTGGTAGCTCTGGGCGGCAGCAACGGCCAAAAGAGCGGCGAGGATGAACACCTGAAAATAATGGTTCAGAGGTCAGCCATGGCTACGCTTTGAAGTAATGCTGGCTCGTACATAGGCCGTTGTGCCAGCGAGTTGACAGAAAAATGGCGTTTGCACCTACGCCAGGAACAGATCCATCATACCAATATCCCTTCATTAGTACTTCAAAGTGAAGAGCCACTAGAACCTCTTCCCCAGTACCAGCGACAATGTGGTGACGGCAGCTCCGTTTCTTGGACCCTCACCTTCATGTTGAATGGCGGTGGTTGTGTGGGGGTGACTGGTGTCGATGTTCAGGTGACAGGCCCTTTATATGTGCGCCGGCACAGCTGACCTAGCCGGGGGCAGCAGGTGGGCGTGGCTATGGAGTCGCGCTGCACCGGTGCCTGCGAGGTTTGAAAATGCAGGCCACGACCTCACCGGCCGCTAGATCGCTTATCTCAGTGTACCCTATTCGGTTAATGGGCCGTACCTGATACGAGCGCTGCGGGGGGGTGGGTCGAAGATGCTCTTGCAGAGTTTCGCGCCATAAGCGTCGGCTCTTTGCCGGTGTGTACTGGTAGAAAGTTCCGAAATCCTCAGTACTGCTGGCCAGTCTACTTCGTTGAGTATACAGGTTGCTTCATCTGCTAAATGGGTATCTTGATTGCTTTTGCTTAGCTGCAATTGTACCATTCGTTATTTATTCTGGAATGATCTTAGTTGTATTATTGCTAGTTCCTGAGGAATTGGTAACGATTTACGAACTCAAAGTTAGCAACCTGTTATCTAGGAAGTTTTTTTCTCAGCCAAACGGTAGGTGGCTATTGTAACAGGTACGAATCGTTACATACATTATCTGAATTACAACTGATCGCCTCACTCATCGGGCCGTGCTTCGGTCTTATCGGGAAGCAGGACACTTTACCACGGTGCAGTAATTTCCGAATGACAAAAGAACCGGACGCAACATCATAATTAACGCATCGCAGATAGAAACTGGAATGTATTGCGTAGCGCTCAAAACACCTCTATCACTAAACTGTGGCGGAATGCATTACGTATAACTATGCATAAGTTCAATATAGGTTCGCATCTGTGTGCTCGAGTCTATTTGAAATGTATGTGTATATGTATAATGAGGTTCAGCGTGATAATCAGAGTGTTGAAGCGGTCGACGGGAGGGGACATCGGAGTGGCGCATCTCCGGAACAGCCCGGGGACGACTACCAAATGTTGGCGACGTTCCACGCTACGATTGGCTGAGCGACACCCCGTGTTGCTGTTGCTTGTCATTCCGGACCCTGCTGAACGGGACTTAACGGCGGGCGTGAGAAATGGGACACATTACCCCTCCCGCGACGAGGGCACCACCTTTCCGTGGTGGTGGGGGATTGCGTGCCCCAGTGACCCGGAGTCCCAGTCCACCAGTGAGCCGGCGAGGGGTCAGACTAAGAGTGCCTCATTCGTACTTTAATCCATTATCTTCCATTCCAATGCACATCTCATCTCAACATCCATGTCCTTCACCTGACCCTGCAACACCAACTATTCCTACTATGAACAGGGCCTTACGCCTCCAGGACATGCTCCCCGATCCTGCCCACCAGCTCAGTATTATCGGGGTAGTCGCCCCCCCGTCGTTCCGTCCCCCGGGGTTGACCGAGTCCTGGAGGTTGAGATCCCCCGTCACACGGTACTAGTTGGAACGGGGGACCAACACACCTCTTTGGTCCTGATATCCCGGAGGTGTGGGCTGGCCCGTAGGGCCCATACGGTCCAAGCGGCTAGTCGTCTCTGGTTGGGGTCACGGGTGTATGCCCAGTGCCCGCCGCCCCGGCCGGCCGGGGTCAGGGGGGTGGGCAGCGCTGCTAGTGCGACCGGGGTGGTGAGCCTCTCTCTCTCTCCCGGCTGAACGAAGGCGCTGCCTGCCCCTTATAGCTCCTCGGACACCTGGCGTCCTCCCGTCCGCGGGACTCAGGCTCCCCCAATAGGGCCGCTTTTGGGTGGGGTGCCACGGCGAGCCGAGACCAAGACAGCACACGGCATCCACAGCATATAAACCACCTCTGGTTCCTCTCGTGGAGACCAGACATGTAGCTTCTCAGCACTACGTATACTTATCTTTCGTGGAAAGACGAGATGTCTCGCCTCATTATCACCCTTGCAAAGGCGAGACGGGTGTGATCGATTTGGCAAAATCTTACGCTGCGTGAAATTAAACGATGGTGCTTTGGACGCGGAACTTGCAGGGGCAGAGGAGGCAGAAAGTGGATTGAAGTTATGAGTTTAGATCCATTGTCCGGAAAAATAAGAGTATGGTAAAAAAAGAGCATTCAATCAACCATAGAACGCAAACGACAAAAAAAAGACAATTCGCGAGGTCTTACAAACTGTTTTGACCTGAGGGAGGTGCCGGAGAAGAAGATTGTGAACGGATTGGCGGAATTTGTCTTCACTGAAGCAAGGAAAATGAAGGTGGGGAGAGGCTTGAACCTAATTCAAACATCAACGTGATATTAACATTCAATACCACTGATATTCCCTCAACGATACTTGTGGGCTACGTCCTTCTGAAGTTCAGCATTTTTTTTCGCAACCCGATGGGATGTTTTAAATGTCAGAAGTTCGAAGATACCAACAAATACTGCCGGAATCGTCCTGTATGTGGTAGGTTCGCCTCCCAGGAACATGACAGCGAAAGCTGCACCTGCGAAATCCCCTTTTGTGCGAACTGTGGCGTGAGGAAGGATCCTCACGCTTCTTACGACTGAACCTGGCTAAATTACAACAGAGGGGATACAATTTATATCAACCACACACAAAAAAATATTGTTTCGTGAGGCAAGGGATCAATGTGAACAATCTCATGCCGGAATATCGTACGCGTCAGAAGTGAAAAGAAGGTATATTCTACATTACACATCCCGACGGAACCTCTGAGCTGATGGCGCAACTGACAGCTCTTCCTCGCTCCTTTGGAGTGCCTCCTGCGTCGCAAGTAAGGCAGGGCCAGCTAACCCAAAACAACACCGATACGACCGACGGCCCTCCACAAGTGATGCCGTTCTCATATTGTATGCCCCACCAGATCAACGCCCGATGGCGTGGCATGGACGGTTGTCCAACTGGGAAAGAGGCCTCGTTCCTTCCCACCCAATTCCAACCCCTCCCCACCTACTTCGAAATCCCCGCCTCCCACTTCCCGTCCGCCCTCCAGCCTCCTCTCCCCTCCCTCACGCCCCACTACCACCCCTAAATGCGCCCTCACCATCTCCTTCCCCGAATCCTTCTCCTTCCCGAGAGTCAGGCCGTGCCCAGGAATCAGGTTTGGACGTGCGTCGCTCACCCTAAGAGAAGCATTAGGGGACCGGTCTTCCATTGTTCGATCGGGACAGCTTTTCCGCTTTCTATCGTAAATAAATTTCCTTGTGAGTTATACTCCTCAAGAATCGTAGCACGGCATGGTATCACAGTTGTATTTGCCCCGTGGCATGTCATCCTGAATGACCTTTGTTTGCTTTCTTTGTTTCACTTATGATGTTGCTTGCATCTTACGGTTTGACTGCCGATGTTATGGGCGCTGCATGACCGACGCAGTCGATGCGCCTCTAAACTCCAGTAACCAACCAACAAACCGATTGGATCCACTGATCAATTATGTGCACTAGTATTACCATTGGTAGTCTTATTTTACCACCGTGCAATCACTGTTGTCTCCACCCGTCTTGAATGCCTACAGGGTGCGCGGAAAGTCCTAGCGCTTTTCAACATTTTCGCAAACAAATGCAACTGGCTCATATATGTTCAACAACAGGTTGTAATAGTGACTGGGAACAACAAGCCACATCCTTTCACCAACCGCTCCCTCGATGTAGCCGCCCTCGGCAGCGATGACGGCCTCGACGCGAGAGCGGAAGCCCTTGCAGGTCCTGATGATGTAGGCCGCCTCCAGCTCCTCCCGCGCTGCCACGATGCGAGCCTTGAGCGACTCCAGGTTGGGATGAGAAGTGGCCTGGACCTCATCCTGTAGAACGCTCCACACGCTGTAATCGAGCGGGTTGAGGTCGGGCGACTGAGGCGGCCACATCTCCTTCCGCCAGAAGTGATCTGGCCCGCCGAGCTCCTCTGTCAGCTTGGCTTGGATGGCGGTGGCGTTGTGGGCGGGCGCTCCGTCCTGTTGGGAGACAAAATTGCCCTCCGGGTAGGTCGCCTGGACCCAGGGGATGACGTGCGTGTCCAGGAGTCCCTCGTGGACCTGCCTGTTGATTTTCTCGTTGGCGTCGATGAAGATGATGGGGCATTTCTGCCCGTCGGACCCAACGACACCCAGGACCATCACCTTCTGCGGGTGCTTGTTCATGGGGTTGAACCGAATCCGGGGGTCCACTTCGTCAACAGGCTGGTCGGACAGGTAGCGGGAGTTCCTCCGGTTCAGCTGGGCGTCGACGTGGAAGAGCTTCTCATCGGAGAAGATCCGAACGAAGCTGGTGGTCACCGGGCTCTTCAAGAAGTTGAGCAGCAGCTTGCTCTTCTCCAGACGGCGGAGACGCGTGGCCTCGGTTAAACGCGGCCTGTTATGGATCACTCTGGACTCCATGTTCAAGTCTTGGTGGATCAATTCCCGGATTGATGTCTCGGGAAAGCTGAATTTCTTCGCCAGTTTTCTGATTGACTGCCGCGGATTTTCTTCGATTGCTTCTGACACGGCGGCCACGTTCTCGGGAGTTCTGAGCGACCGCGGCCGACCTGACCTGGGGGCATCATCCAAGGACTCCACGGATCGGATCTCCGCATTTATCCGCTGAACCGTTCGCCGAGAAACGCTGCATCGTTCCGCAACTTGCGCCTCGGTTAAGCCGAACCCGGCCGCCGCGCGCAGGCAGCCAGCGACAAGGTGCCGCTTCGTCTGTTTATCCATGACTGAACGCGATTCCAAGGTCATATTTGCACGCCCCCGGGCTGACCGGGTCGGTGAGGGTCACGCCTGCGGCCATTGGCAGACTGGCCACCAATCACAGCGCGCGCTGGCAAGCATACCAGAAAAGCGCCAGGACTTTCCGCGCACCCTGTATATGGGTGTTTTTTCGTCAATGTGTGGTATTTTGCAGTTCATTTAAACATGTATGCACCCGTGGCAAAATTGGACGACACAAGAAAAGGATACCAACCGTATACGACGAGCAGGGTTGGTAATTCGTCGTGCTGCCTTTTGTTTCCTATTCCTTATATTTACGATTGGCGGTACCTTTAAACAGCATGCCATTGTGCATTGTGCGTTTAAACTGCCTACATTCCATTGTGTTACTTGAAGCAACCTTATTTCCATTGGCAATCCGGCGAGGTGGCAACTGTATCGACTGGACTGATATTCATAATTGTTTAACTTTCAATAGAGATTTTTCAACATGTCAGTGGGCACTTTATTGCCTCATTTGCCGTGTTTCTCTTCGAACAACATTCATTGCGCCACTGTCTGCAATGCACATTCTACTCGACGCATTGCACATTGGTATGCATTCGCATTGTTCTCCTTCGTCTCCAAAGCTTCCTCTTTCCAAACCCTCTTCCTCGCTAAGAACCCAATTTGTGAGGATATGTTGAAAGAGCTGTATTGCGACTTGTGCCGAACGCTCGCAAGCAGTCGTCCCCCCCTCCCCCAACCACGGCTGACACGGTCGTGGCATGGTATAGTTCGTGTGCTGCCTGGTGTTGGTCATGTTCTACGCAAGTTAACAGTTATTCTCCCATTTCTGATCAGCTTTGTCTTCTTCATTGTAGTGGGCACAACATAACCTCGTTGTCGACGTGCCCCTACGCATCATGATCGTTTTGTTCATTATAGCTCCAGGCGTAGGTGATTGATTTTATTGTTCACATGACGGATATGGCATAAATACGTTTTACACTTACGTACACACGGACATACAGATAGAAGCACACAAACTTAGCGGGCTTTACAGGGACGTGTTCTGTGACCGCTCAAACTCGCACTCACTGGTATTTGGGCTGGTAAGACGGGGCAGGGTAGGAAGGCCTGTGGGCGGGCTTGTAGGCAGGGGCAGGCTGGTACGCGGGGTACTGGGCCTCGCCAGTGTAGGTGACATCAGCCACGTTGCCGGAGTAGGCATCAGCAGTGTTGTAGGTCACCGTCTGGGTACGGCCGTCGGGAAGGACAACAGAGTAAGAGCCCTGGGTGCTGTAGCCGTCACGGGCCTCCTGGGCGTTGAACTTGGCGTCGTAGTCGTTGTAGCCGTGGACATCGTAGCTGTAGTCGTACTTGGGAGGAGCGTCATAGCTCTGCTGGTGTCCGTAGCTGGGCTGGTGGTAGGCCGGGGCCGGGGCGTAGGTGGGCTGGTGGTAGGCCGGTGCCGGAGCGTGGTAGCTCTGGGCGGCAGCAACGGCCAAAAGAGCGGCGACGATGAACACCTGGAAAATAATGGTTCCGAGGTCAGCCATGGCTACGCTTTGAAGTAATGCTGGCTCGTGCAGAGTTCGTTCTACCAGCGAGTTGATAGAAAAATGGCGTTTGCATCTATGCCAGGAACAGATCCATCATACCAATATTCCTTCATTAGTACTACAAAGTGAAGAGCTTCATTAGTACTACAAAGTAAAGAGCTACTAGAACCTCTTCCCCGGTACCAGCGACAATGTGGTGACTGCAGCTCCGTTCCTTGGACCCTCACCTTCATGTTGAGTGGCGGTGGGTGTGTGGGGGTGACTGGTGTCGATGATCAGGTGACAGGCGCTTTATATGTGCCCGGCACAGCTGACCTAGCCGGGGGCAGCAGGTGGGCGTGGCTATGGAGTCGCGCTGCACCGCTGCCTGCGAGGTTTGAAAATGCAGGCCACGACCTCACTGTCCGCTAGATCACTTATCTCAGTGTACCCTATTCGGTTAATGGCCCGTGCCCGATACGAGCGCTGCGGGGGGTGGGTCGAAGATGCTCTTGCAGTTTCGCGCCATAAACGTCGGCTCTTTGCCGGTGTGTACTGGTAGAAAGTTCCGAAATCCTCAGTACTGCTGGCCAGTCTACTTCGTTGAGTATACAGGTTGCTTCATCTGCTAAATGGGTATCTTGATTGCTTTTGCTTAGCTGCAATTGTACCATTCGTTATTTATTCTGGAATGATCTTTGTTGTATTATTGCTAGTTCCTGAGGAATTGTTAACGATTTATGAACTCAAAGTTAGCGACCTGTTATCCAGGAAGTTGTTTTTTCTCAGCCAAACGGTAGGTGGCTACTGTAACAGGTACGAATCGTTACATACATTATCTGAGTAACATCTGATCGCCTCACTCATCGGGCCGTGTTTCGGTCTTATCGTGAAGCAGGACACTTCACCACGGTGCAATGTTTTCCGAATGACAAAAGAACCGGACGCAACATCATAATTAACACATCGCAGCTAGAAGCTGGAATGTATTGCGTAACGCTCAAAACGCCTCTATCACTAAACTGTGGCGGAATGCCTTACGTATAACTATGCATAAGTTGAATATAGGTTCGCATCTGTGTGCTCGAGTCTCTTTTAAATATATGTGTATATTTATAATGAGGTTCAGCGTGATAATCAGTGTGTTGAAGCGGTCGACGGGAGGGGACATCGGAGTGGCGCATCTTCGGATCAGCCCGGGGACGACTACCAAATGTTGGCGACGTTCCACGCTACGATTGGCTGAGCGACATCCGGTGTTGCTGTTGCTTGTCATTCCGGACCCTGCTGAACGTGAGTTAACAGCGGGCGTGAGAAATTTGGACACATTACCCCTCCTCCGACGAGGCACTACCTTTCCGTGGTGGTGGGGGATAGTGTGCCCCAATGACCCGGAGTCAAAGTCCACCGGTGAGCCGGCGAGGGGTCAGACTAAGAGTGCCTCATTCGTCCTTTCATCCATACGCTTCCATTCCAATGCCCATCTCATCTCAACATCCATGTCCTTCACCTGACCCTGCAACACCAACTATTCCTACTATGAACAGGGCCCTACGCCTCCAGGACATGTTCCCCGGTCCTGCCCACCAGCTCAGTATTATCGGGGTAGTCGCCTCCCCGTCGTCCCGTAACACGGTGCTAGTTTGAACGGGGGACCAGCACACCGCCAAGGTACCGGCATGGCGCCTCCCAAATGTCAGTCACCCCATTGCCGCTACAGCGAGGGAAGGGACAGGTGGGAGCTTCCGAAATTGATCCTCCCCGTCTCCGCCTCAGCTGAGTGTCCCCCAAAAGCGAGCGCGGACTCTGTCTGAATCTCCACCGCGGGGTGGCTCACATAGGTCCCGGCTCAAGGCACACTCACTGAGTCCTGGTCGGAGCTGCCACCCTGAGTCCTCGATGGACTCTCCTTGGAGACAGGGCACCGGGACTCCGACCACTCCCGCCAGATTGTAAACCGCCCCCGACCATTTCTCGCAACATTGATGTCCACATGTTGCTGTCTGATCTATATTCTTTTCCTTTTTTACTTGACCAAGCAGTCGCTCGGCTTGTGATATATACTACTCATCTTATTTAATTATATCTTGACAACGCAGATGTTTTATTGAATTAACTTACTCACGTCGTTTTACAGTGGAACTATAGGGAGATCAAATTTAGCCGCAGTTACCTCCAGCATCTTTTAACACTCGCACGTCCGGCGGTCCGCGCCACCTTCGCATGTCCGGGGGGGGGGGCAGATGTCTGCCCCCCTAAGATCTCTGGAACTATGCTAGCTAGCGACAAACGGAAAACGACGTTGGATAGCTGGTGACGGGCTCTATCGAAAGTGTTTCGGTAATTTTTTCGCTCGGGTCAACATTCAGGTCACTGGGCCATCCTAGGTCAAATTCGACCAGATCAGGTGGGACTCAGATATTGACACATATCTCAGGACCTGTAGCAGATAGAAACAAATGGCGAACGCTATCCGACAGTCCTTGAAATGCGCTATCGACAATAGGCGGTGTAATTTAAGGTCAAGTGAACCGAAACTCAGGTCAAGGTCATGAAGTCATGACCTCAGGTCAAGACCTAGGGAGGTCATGTAAGGTATCAATCGACACGTCCTGACGATACAAGCACAATGAGGGTATTTTCAGCCTTCTAGCTCAATGCAGTGCGATGTAATGCGCATAAATGTGTAGTGATCCCAGGTGACCTCAGAGACCTTGGTGAGGTCACTGAGCAAAAATGTCAGCGGTAACATTGAGCATAGCTTCCATCTACATGCCACAACCGTTGTGAGATCAATTCCGAGCGCAAATATGTAACTAGGAAACATTTGTATATTTCACCATAGCCCTATAATGGGGAAGCCATGGCAGCGATCTGACCTAATGTCAATGCTACGAAAAACCGATATACATATTATGGTCCCTGATGAGATCATGACATGCTATAAGTTTGAAATCAATCGCCCAATTATTGTGGAAGTTATGCCACCTAGAACTCCGAGTGTAGTTGGGTCACTTCGCCTGACCTGGTGACCAGACCTTAGATGACCCAGGATTAAAAATGTACGAAGATATGCGTAAAAGACCAATGAACAGCTATGCGAGATTTTGCCTTGCTAACCCTATTAGTTTGGCGGCAAATGAGGAAAAACCGGAGGGGGGCAGATATCTGCCCCCCCCCCGGACGTGCGCGGGTTAAGTTCCCGTATGCCGTCAGTTGGATGTATACAGGAACCTAAACTGGCTCCAGGTGCTCCATTTGAACTAAAAAGTTACACTTTTACGAAAAATGTCATTTAACGCTGTGTCAGTTGGCGGTGTGCTTATTGCTGTGTACAACTCCATCCCATTCACACATACACCTCGCTCTCTCTTTAAAAATCCAGGGTGTCGCTGCTCGTATGGTAATAAACCACCCTGCCGTCACCATATGCAGCATCTACCTACCGCTGGGCAGACTGTTTCCACTGTCTGACCTCTGAAGCTCTGGCTCAACTCACGCTACTGGTGATGGTGTGTGGCGATTTTCTTGCACACTACTCTATTTGTGGCCCCACCACGATTCCTAGCCGTGCACGTGCAATGGAACATTTCATAATCGTTTGCCCTCTTTACTCTTAGCATGGGAACATCAACACATTTTACATTACCGACTGGACAAAAGTTCGTACTGGACAGGTGACACCGTTCTCCCATCAAAAGCCCCCCCCCAGATCAACACCCGAGGGCGGGGCATGGACGCTTGTCCAACGGGGCTCGGTCCTTGCCACCCAATTACACCCCCCCCCCACCTCCACCTGGAAATCCCCGCCTCCCACTTCCCGTCCGCCTCCAGCCTCCCCTCCCCTCCCTCACGCCCCACCACCACTCCTCACCGCCACCCCTAAATCTACCCTCTCCACCTCCTCCCTCCCCGAATCCTCCTCGTTCCCGAGAGTCAGGCCCTGCCCGGGAATCAGGCGTGCACGTGCGTCTCTCTCCCTAAGGGAAGCATTAGGGGACCAGTCTTCCATTGTTCGATCGGGACAGCTTTTCCGCTTTCTATCATAAATCAAGTTCTTTGTGAGTTATACTCCTCAAGAATCGTAGCACGGCATCGTATCACACTTGTATTTGCCTCGTGACGTGTCATCCTGAATGACATTTGCTTCCTTTCACTGTTTCACTGATGATGTTGCTTGCATTTCACTGTTTGACTGCCGATGTTGTGGGCGCTGCATGACCGACGCAGTCGATGCGCCTCTAAACTCCAATAACCAACCAACAAACCGATCGGATCCACTGATGAATTATATGCACTAGTATTACTATTGGTAGTCTCATTTTACCACCATGCAATCACCGTTGTCTCAACACAAAAGACAAGGATACCAACCGTATGCGACAATATATATATATATATATATATATATATATATATATATGTATATTGCTGATTCCTCGTGCTAGCTTTTGTTTCCTGTTCCTCTTATTTACCTTTGGCGGTACCTTTAGACAGCTTGCCATTGTACATTGTGCGTTTAAACAACTTGCATTCCATTGTGTTACTTATAGCAACCCAATTTCCATCGGCAATCCGGCGAGGTGGCAACTGCATCGACTGGACTGATATTCATAATTGTTTAACTTTCAATAGAGATGTTTCAATATGTCAGTGGACACTTTATTGCCTCATTTGCCGTGCTTCTCGTGAAACAAAATTCATTGCGCCACTGTCTGCAATGCACATTGTACTGGACGCATTGCACATTGATATGCACTCGCATTGTTCTCCTTCGTCTCCAAAGCTTCCTCTTTCCAAAGCCTCTTCCTCGCTAAGAACCCAATTTGCGAGGATATGTTGAAAGAGCTGTATTGCGACTTGTGCCGAACGCTCGCAAGCCGTCGTCCCCCCTCCCCCAACCACGGCTGACACGGCCGTGACATGGTATAGTTCGCGTGCTGCCTGGTGTTGGTCATGTTCTACGCAAGGAAACAGTTATTCTCTCATTTCTGATTAGCTTTGTCTTCTTCGTTGTAATGGGCACAACATAACCTCGTCAACATGCCCCTACGCATCATCATCGTCCTGTTCACTATAGCTCAAGGCGTAAGTTATTTATTTTGTTGTTCACATGACGGATATGGCATAAATACGTTTTACACTTACATGCACACGAACATAGATATAGAAGCACACAAACTTAGCGGGCTTTGCAGGGACGTGTTCTGTGACCGCTCAAGCTCGCACTCACTGGTACTTGGGCTGGTAAGACGGGGCAGGGTAGGAAGGCCTGTGGGCGGGCTTGTAGGCAGGGGCAGGCTGGTACGCCGGGTACTGGGCCTCGCCCTCGTAGGTGACATCAGCCACGTTGCCGGACTCGGCATCGGCAGTGATGTAGGTCACCGTCTGGGTACGGCCGTCGGGAAGGACAACAGAGTAAGAGCCCTGGGTGCTGTAGCCGTCACGGGCCTCCTGGGCGTTGAACTTGGCGTCGTAGTCGTTGTAGCCGTGGACATCGTAGCTGTAGTCGTACTTGGGAGGAGCATCGTAGCTCTGCTGGTGTCCGTAGCTGGGCTGGTGGTAGGCCGGGGCCGGAGCGTGGTAGCTCTGGGCGGCAGCAACGGCCAAAAGAGCGGCGACGATGAACACCTGGAAAATAATGGTTCCGAGGTCAGCCATGGCTACGTTTTATAGGAATGCTTTTTCGTGCGGAATTCGTTCTACTAGCGAGTTGATGGAAAAGTCGTGTTTGCACCCACGCAGGAACAGACTCACCAGACCGATATTCTCGCATTGATGATTCAAACAGAAAAGCCTTTAGAACCTCTTTCCCAGTGCCAGCGACAATGTAGTGACAGCAGCTCCGTTCCTGGGACCCTCACCTTCATGTTGAGTGGCGGTGGGTGTCTGGGGGTGACTGGTGTCGATGATCAGGTGACGAGCGCTTTATATGTGCGCCGGCACAGCTGACCTAGCCAAGGGGCAGCAGGCGGGCGTGGCTATGGAGTCGTGCTGCACCGCTGCCTGCGAGGTTTGAAAATGCAGGCCATGACCTCACCGCCTACTAGATTACATCAGCGTACCCTATTCGGCTAATAGTCCGTGCCAGATGCCAGCGTTGCCGGGGCGCGTCGAAGCTGCTCTTGCAGGGTTTCACGTCTTAGGTGTCGGCCCTCTCTAGGTGTGCTTTGTGGAAAGCTATGTAATCCTCAGTCCAGCTCGTCAGTCCTTTCCATGGAATATACAGGTTATTTCAATTGTCCACAAGGTATCTTGATAGGTTTTACTCAGCTTAAGTGGTACTATTTGCTCTTTGTTCGACAAGTATGTTAGTCTCTAGCGCCACGCAGGACATTTCCCAATCCCGCTGCCCACCGGCGAAACAGTGTGGACGGCGCCATTAGCCGTGAATGTGCATAAAGTGTGTCGTGAACCAACCAATAAACAAAGACAAGTATGTTAGTTGTATGGTACGTTCCATTGCATGCAGTTCTTGTACGTGCGTGTGTGTGTATAGTTGTAGGTAGTTATGTTGTATATAGTTGTATGCTAGTTGTATGCATAGCTGGCTCCTCAGACATTTTAAGCATAAAGGAAGTCTTAGTCAACAAACGATGTTGGAGGATTTTGTTCAGGCAAGCGAGAGGTAGATAGCCGTCACAACAGGAAATAATCGAGCATGTGCACTGGCCCATTTGGCATCTGATTGAACTTCAGTCCTCTCTGTAATGGGGACACTTTTCATGGCGCAATAATTTATGGTGTAAAAAACTTTCCGAACATACCTTGACGTTATTCCGGTAAGAGGGTCTGATTTCGCCCCCCTCCATCTCGTATGGCTTTATGTTTACTGCACCCGAACCGTTTGCTATTGTTGATAGGAGCGTGGCGCTTGGTGATGTTTGCATTTTTACTTGGTCTAGTTTGTACCAAAATCTTAAGTTCGTAGCTTTACATGGGTCAGCTCCAGGGGCGAGTATTGGGAAGCACTTCCCACAGATTTTTGCGAAAACTTAGGAACGGCACACGCATCTGGATATGTTCATTGTTTGCTGTATGTGCTGTGTGACCCATGTATTTATTTATTTATTTATTTATTTATTGAACAATACATGTCCTCCACGTGCAGTGGCTGTTACGGACAGTCTGGGTTGAACTCACAGATATTTACAAAGAAAGGATAGATGTGTGGTCAATAGTGGGAGCAGATGCGCAACAAACATTCGTACGCCAACATAATACAATATCCATATCACTTTCCGCGCTGCATACACTTGCAACACGAGCTATACACGAGTGGCTTGTAGAAGTGATAGGAAAGCGATGGCCTAAAGGTCACTTCATAGTGTACACATATCCATGGTGTAAGTTTTTTTTTGTGTTCCTAGTGTTGTTCGTGGAGATACGCTAGTGCATGTTTCTTGAAGTTAGACAGCCTCGATGTTTTTGTTTCAGTAGGAAGCTTGTTGTAGTGGAAGACAGAGGAGTAGAGAAATCTCCTCCGGCCAGCCTCTCTGTGTATGGCTGGCAGGTGCAGATGGTCGTCTGCACGTGTGTGACGGCTTCGCAGGGTAGAGTTTGCAGTGATTTGACCGGCAATGTGCACCCGTCATGCAGTCGGTGTGCCCCTAAATTACAATTGTTTGGTGTGCACGTGGCTCATAATTTGGAATTCAATTGCCCATACTACGTTGCTTGCCTAAGGAAGTCCTTTCTTTGTTCAACCTAATAATTTCAGGAGTGGAAAACAGGGGAAGCAAAACTGGCAACAAGTGACCTGTTTTCTCAAAGCGGCCTCATTTACGTTGTCATCGGAAAGTTTGGAGAGCGGGGTGAATTAAGGAAAAAATGGTCAAATGCACCACAATCAGTGGCGGAGCCAGAATATGTTTCCAATTGTTAATACATCAGGTGATGACGGGCATTCACGATATCCTCTAGTCAAACCACTACGATCAGCGGCGCTGCAACGACGGCATTTCGCCAAATGCGAAACAGCGAGGAAAGAAGTAAATTCAGAACAAACCGATATAATAAATCACGCACAGTGGCCGTGCCAGGAGATGCTCCAGACAAATGGTAATTGTAGTAGCCTTCCCTCACAGACCTTTCAGAATCATCCATAGTATGATTACCTGACAACTCTATGGGACAAAAACATCGAGGTGGGTATTAACTTGCGCCGTCTTTCCGGTCAGATACTCACACCCCATCTGGGGGGGGTGCGGTTAGTAACCCCCTCTAAAATCCAAACTAAGCATCGCACGGAAACGAAAGAGGTGTCATCGGAAAGCGCTCGACAAGTAGGGTCCGGGTCCACCCCAAACAATTTCCCCCCAAAAGTGACGTCACCAGGGGGACTAGATTTTCACGACTTTTCACGACTTACATTATGTTTTTGGCTCTGGGGAGTTCATTTTGAGGGATATATGAAAAATACAAATTATTTGGAAGGAGAAAAGGACAGAGAAATCGACCAGAGCTTTTTTGGGTCCCAATTTTTTTCTTCAAAATTTTGAGTTAAAGTTTTCTTTAATTTTCCTTTTCCAATGGGTAGAGCAGACCGAGAAACGTTGTTGGAAGTCAACTTGCCTTAATACAAAATGCTTACTTTAACCAGAATCCTCTATTTGAACTGCAATTTGGCAAATACGCAAAATTTATATGTAGTCAAAAACTAAAAAAAGATAAAAATTTCATTCGTACGTTTTGTTGCATCCCTAAAGATAACTAAACCCTGAAAGTTTCATTAAAATATCTACATCCGTTAAAGCGTGACGACTGGTTGAATTGTTTTGGAGGTGACCTCACTTGACCTTGACTAACTCGTTGACCCTAGATGACCCGACTTCAAGTTTTTGAAACGTCATGCCAAATTGATATGGGAAAAGGTATGCTAAATTTCGGCGCGCTGCCGCACGCCGTTCGTCCACTGTCCGCGAAAACCTGAGTGGGGCGGTTGAAGACCCCCCCCCGAGACGGGACGGGTTAATGATGTATAACCATGACAGCATAGTAAGTGTCTGTGGTGCTGACGACTAAGAAAGACGAGCCAAACGGAAGGAATACCCATTCCTGCTGAGGCTCTTAACCGTGCTATTGGTTCTTTTATATTCACATGTACCGACGTCAAATTGTTTGCTTGACCAATAAGGATGATTTGCATCCAACCATGCACAATATTTTACCGATGTATAATGCAATCAGTCGAAAATGATTTTGGTCAATTTCCACACTTCCTTTCGTCCCGACTTTGCCATTGGAATAATTTTGAACTTGATATTCGGAAACTGTACGTAAGACCAGTATAATTTGTTTTAGTTGTTCAGTTTTTAGAACTGCTAAGTACATTACGAGATCTTAGAGGGACGGCATCCTTCCCCTTACAGATTTAGTGTTGAATAGCCCTATCGTAGTATTGGTTAAGACGCACAGCAGAGCAAAACTTCGATGAGTCGCGTAGTCATCAAAATGGTTTCTATCACCGGAAAATTGTGGTGCGCTGTATATGCATTGGGTATATGCTGCACGCATGTTCACATATGTGTGTTTGAATATATTTGCAATGCGTGCACATATTTCCAATACCGTTCAGCGCGACAATCCATGCATTGAGGCCGTGCCGGGGGTGAGGGGAGCGGGGGACATCCGAGTGGCGCACCTCCCGGTGAGGCCGGGGACAACTTCCAAACTTTGGCGACGTTCCACACTACAATTGGCCGAGCGGCATCTGGACTTGCTGTCGGTGCGCATCCCAGACGTTGCTGAGCGTGGCCTACCAACGGGCGTGATACATTGGGGCCACTAGTTTCTTTATCGTTTCTTCAGTAGGATATGCATGTTTTCTCCACGTAGTTGCCAAGTTGCCACTCATTGGAACACACAGCGTGTGGAACACATTGCACATTGCTCTGCATTCACATTGTGGTCGGCCGTCCCTAAATCCTGAGTCCACCCTTGAGAGCCCAGCTTTTCTTCGCTGTTGTGCACTTCCGACTTTCTGGGAAACCATGCAAATGCATACCCACGGAATGAGAACTATGCTCCCTGCGGCGAGGTTACCGACCGTGCACGGTGACTGGGGAATTACCGGGGGCCGCAGCGTGGTTCACCTGAATGGAGGTCACCCAGTTGGTAATGGGCCTCGCGGGCAAAACTCCTTATAAGGAGCGCCGGTGATGGGGTTCCCAACGGTTAACCCCCATTGACATATAATCGGCCCTGAGCATGGGTGTCATTTTCCGTGAGGGTGTCTGGGACACGATCTAGAACAGCCGTTCCCACCTTCTGTCCTCAACAAGTGCGTGAGTCCACGTATCTCCCCCTCATCACATATTCAGATCTGAGCATGGCTGCCTTTCTGTGAACACCTCCCCATCATATGAAATATTCCCAGTTAACTAGCTTGTGTAGTGTGTACATCACTAGCCCGCAACTGTTTTTCCCAAGTTGGTATCAGTTGGGATATGTATATATATACCAGTTGGGATATATATATATATATATATATATATATATATATATATATAATATATATATATATATATATATAAATATATATAAATAAACACATATACACACACAAGCTTCGTGCTCGAAATCGTTTTGCGCAATTAATTATTATTCATAGTTAGTCTTAGTGTGGCTTGAAGAGATCGTCTTGGTAGTAACACAACTTTTTATCTGGAATGCTGAGCCCCATGAATTTGTAAATTGCCGTGTGATTGTATGTTCCATACATTTTATGTTTCGCCACAATTTTTGGGCCGCAAGAGGTATCCTACTTGTAAAATGTATAAAACGTTCATAATATGGACCCGATCCCATCCAGCCTCATCCAAGCCGACCCCCACCAGCACGTTTTTGCAGCTCTAATTGTTTTGTTTCAAGTTCTACTTGCAATTTTTCATGGTTTCAAGTTATATGCTCTGCATTTATGAATAGTATGTTCAAATTAAAGTTTTACTTTTTCAATCACAATTTTGTGTGTGAATCCTTTGCACTAATTGTTGCAAGGAAAGTTTCGACGATGTCAGTTTCCGGCCGTGTCGCTGCGGATACCATGACGCGCCGCGCCGCGCCATCTGTAGTGATCGAACCCGCACCACATTGTTCACTTGCGACGCTGGTACAATCCCCGATTATGTGCCTACAGCACTGGAGTCCCGTGACCCGCCTCTTGACATCACTTGTTCAGCGCGTTTCACGGTGACATATATCGGTCTGTGGGAGAACGGACCCTGATTGCTGCCTCTAGCTGTGCGCTGTCTTGGAAATTGCGAAATGCCAGATATTATGTATTTAAAGACTTGAGCCTCATGTTGATGCGTTACCTTCTAAGCCATCATCAACCTTCCCTGGAGGTGTGTGGTTGCTGGAGTGCATGTTGTCGTGAATTATGTGGTATGGATATTTGAATGCCTGGCCATGAGCTGCATTGAATGTCAGGCACAGCTGACACGGCCCTGACGTGTGGTAGCTCGCCTCCTGTTTGGCATTAGTCACGTTGGAGCAAGGAAATATTTAGCTTGCTGTGTCTGTTCACCTTTGTCCTGTTCCTTGTATTTGACACAAAATGACCTCGTTGTCTGCCTGCTCTGATGGATGAATTCATCATCGCCGTCCTGTTCAGGAGATATAGCTTCATAGGTCTGTGATTGTTTTTATTGTTCACATGACGGACATTAAATATATACGTTTTCACTTATGTACATATACACACGGACAGATGGATAAGAGGCACGTTTGGCGGGCTTTGCAGATACGTGTACTGTGACCGCTCCAACTCGCGCTCACTGGTACTTGGGCTGGTAAGACGGGGCAGGGTAGGAAGGCCTGTGGGCGGGCTTGTAGGCAGGGGCAGGCTGGTACGCCGGGTACTGGGCCTCGCCGGTGTAGGTGACATCAGCCACGTTGCCGGAATAGGCATCGGCAGTGTTGTAGGTCACCGTCTGGGTACGGCCGTCGGGAAGGACAACAGAGTAAGAGCCCTGGGTGCTGTAGCCGTCACGGGCCTCCTGGGCGTTGAACTTGGGGTCGTAGTCGCTGTAGCCGTGGACATCGTAGGTATAGTCGTACTTGGGAGGAGTGTCATAGCTCTGCTGGTGTCCGTAGCTGGGCTGGTGGTAGGCCGGGGCCGGAGCGTAGCTGGGCTGGTGGTAGGCCGGGGCCGGGGCGTAGGTGGGCTGGTGATAGGCCGGGGCCGGAGCGTGGTAGCTCTGGGCGGCAGCAACGGCCAAAAGTGCGGCGACGATGAACACCTGGAAAATGATGGTTCCGAGGTCAGCCATGGCTACGCTTTGAAATAATGCTGGCTCGTGCAGAGTTCGTTCTACCAGCGAGTTGATATAAAAATGGCGTTTGCACCCATGCTAGGAACATCCATCAGACCGATATTCCTTCATTAGTACTACAAAGTGAAGAGCTACTAGAACCTCTTCGCCAGTACCAGCGACAATGTGGTGACCGCAGCTCCGTTATTGGGACCCTCACCTTCATGTTGAGTGGCGGTGGGTGTGTGGGGGTGACTGGTGTCGATGGTAAGGTGACAGGCGCTTTATATGTGCGCCGGCACAGCTGACATAGCCGGGGGCGGCAGGTGGGCGTGGCTATGGAGTCGCGCTGCACCGCTGCCTGCGAGGTTTGGAAATGCAGGCCACGACCTCACTGTCCGCTAGATCGCTTATCTCAGTGTACCTTATTCGGTTGATGGCCCGTGCCTGATAGGGATTTGCCGGAGAGTGATCGCTGGCTGATTGAAGGTGTTTTTGCAGAATTTCGCGCTGTAAGCGTCGGTCATCTGTAGGTATGCACTGTAGAAAGCTACGTAGTCCTTAGTATTGCTCGTCTGGCTATTTCTTCGTGTGAACGCAGGCTGCTTAATTTAGCCTATCTGGACAGCTTTCATGGTGCTCTGCAATTGTACCGTTTGCTGTTTGTTTTATAACGACCCCTGTTGTATAGCTCTCCACCTGTATGGGGAGCTAATTTCCCTTTGGTACTAGTCTTAGCTACGAGGGACACTCCAAAACACCTCGGGGGAAGTGCTTTACATCACTAAATCTACTGAAGATGGTTGTGCGCACGGCCTACGGAGGAGACAGGAAGACTATGCTCCTGTTGTATTGTTCCACCATTCGTTCAAAAGTAGACTACGCGTGATTTATATACGACAACGCATGCTCAACAAGCAAACAATCACCAGATGTGATACACCATTCAGCGTTCCACATTCCGCATTGTTGCGCTTTCCGCACTTCGCCTTCTGTGAGCCTCCTGGCCGAAGCCCGTGAGCCACCACCCTCGATCCGCCGCGAAATGCTTGGGAGACGCTACGTGTGCAAACTGCGTCAATTCTCCGGGCATCCCGCTTATTCGCAGGTGTTCCCCCATCGACTGGTGCAGCATTCGGTCGAGCTCGCACTACGCATGACACCCCCTTCTGCGTAAGAATGCGCAAGTCCTTGGAAAACAGCGAAATTAAAATGAGTGGAATTATTCGGGTCGGTTTTCCATAAACATCGCCTCGGCAGGTTGCCCATCGAAATATAGACATGCCACTCCGTGGTGAAGAAGGCATATGCAACACAACAAGATCGTTGGTCGCATTCTGCAGAACACATAGCCTCCTTTGACGGATACGTCCTGATATGTACAGACGGGTCGAAGACTGATAGTGGTGTTGGCAGTGCATTTGTTATTGGTTCCATGCCGCAATCTTTCTCTCTACAACCTCATGCAACGGCATACACACCAGAGATGGTTGTCATCATTAAGGCTCTCAGTTTTGTTGAAATATGTTGGGTTACCTCACACATCATTTTTTGCGTCTCCCTCACCAGTCTTTGGTGGGGGGGGGATAATGCAGCTTAACCCATCTGACCCCATTGTGCACGATGTACTGCGACGTCTCTCATCACTGGCCCAAGCTGGGAAGGATTTTGCCCTCCGTTGGATTCCGAGCCACGCCGGCATTGTAGGGAATAAGACAGTGGAAGCTGCTGCGAAACGTACAGCCAAAGCCCCGTGCCGGCGATCTATGCCGCTCCCCACGAGGGCATACCAGCGTGTAATAGCAACTTTTGTCTCGGAGATATGGCGGAATATCTGGAATAGTTTGCTGGACCACAAACTACGGACTATCAAACCATGCCTTGGAGAGTGGGTCTCGTCCTATCGCAGGACAAGGCGAAACGAGATCGTGCTCTGCCGCCTTCGGCTTGGGTATACTCACCCAACACTCCACTATCTGCTTTGTGGAGAACATAGGCCAAACTGCCCTCAATGTCACTCACCGCTATCAGTGCGTCGCGTTTTAATTTCATGCCCTCTGCTCGCTGGCGATCGCAGACGCTTCTTTGGAGTCGCGTGGTCGCTGTCACTCCGCGATCTCCTGGGTGACCACTCGCGCGCAGTATCTTCGGGACAGCTTTTTCGCCTTCTTTCGGATATCGACTTTAGAGCGATATATACACCTCACTGACATGCAACACTAGAAGATTGGAATAACCTGCCTGTTTTCTGCAGGTTCGTGTACTACTGTTCGACCGATTAACACCATTAATACCATCTAACATTGTTATGGGCGCTGTATGACCATTGCAGTTAATGCGCCCCTAAGCTCAAATAACCAACCAACCTCTGTTGTATTATCACTGGTTCCTCACGAAGTTTTCGTCGCTGATGAACTCCGACTTAGCAAAATGAAAACTGCAGGATGTTCAGCCAGGTGATAGGTGGCCGTAGCAACACGAAGGTGTCGACGATGTATATTTTCCGATGTTTGATTTCGATGTATTGATGCTTTCCGGCCTTCTCACGGTCCTGATTGGTCATCGTAACACAGCGCTACGGTTTTTTTCTCGCTGAGTTAATTGTCATGACTAGTGAGGGGAACCTCATGCAACAAACAACATCATTCTTACTTTTAACTCCACCGACTTGCCATCCACAGTGTCGGTGGGCGATGTCCGGGTAGAGGTAAGAGTTTTTGTCCCCAACCCCATGAGGTGTTTCAGATGCCAACGATATGGTCATGCGACTCAGCATTGCCGCGGTCGCCCTGCATGCGAACGATGTGGATCGGCGGATCACACCGTCGACAGATGCGAATCGGACAGTGTATGGTGTGTGAAATGTGGGAGAGTACATGTGCCTCACACAACGTCTGACCGGTCAGGCCCAGCCTGTCTCAAGGATAAGGAGATTTTATCTCTGAAATGCACGATCAATTTATATTTTAGGCAAGCCCGTGAGGCATACGAGGATAGCCATCCGAAAATGTCATATGCTCAGAAAACATGTAGTCCTCAACCAACAATAGACATCAGGAACCTACTAGCGCCGCGCAGCTGCTCGCCCAGCTTAGCGCCTGGTTACGGTCTTTTGTTATCTCCTGCGTACTCCCTTCCACTGTGGAGAGATAGCCGCAGTACCACCCACATGTTCGGCATGTAGGCTTGACCAGACCATAAAGCCGCAGTCAACGCCTGGCTTGGTTTACCATGGGGCGTGATACATTGGGGCCATTAATTTGCGGTGTCGTTTTTGAAAATGTTTCTTTCCATGCTGCATGCCTGTCTTCATTCGTAGACAACATGCTATACACTCTTGAAAAATGTCGTGATTTTGTTCACAGGTGTTCTGACATATGAAATTAAACTCCGTGCATCAAGAAGCATTGCAAAACACTTCCCCAAAAGAAGACATGCAACTTTCGGGTGTCGGTCGGAATCCATTCAACAAGGCTTACTGTCACGTTCCACGGATACACCTCCAATAAACCTCTGACATTATGGACTCCCGACGTTCTGGAGAAGGTTTTTGGGCTGGTTTGAGGGTGATGAACCCCGGAGCTCCAGTATCCAGGTACCCACCATCTATGGAGAGCGAATTATTTTCCTGGGATAGCGTTTTGCCTGACGTCGGACTCACTTGAACTTACTAACGAATTGACGGAAGTAAGCGTGCTTCACCCGGGGGTGTCATTTTACACCCCTTAATATTTTCCGCGGATGAAGAAAAACGGCACACGGCAGCGCGTCCAAATTTGATATGCCTTTTCTCACATAGATTTGGCATGTTGTACCAAAATTGGTGTGTCAATTCATCTGCGGTCAACGAGTTAGTCGAGGCTAAATGAGATCACCTGCTAAAAAATGAATCAGCTGTCACGCTTCACCGAATAAAGATATCTGAGTGAAATTTTCAGCATTTGCTTATCGTTAGGGATGGAATGATTTTTTACGCACCGGATGATTTTTGTGTTCTTTTTTTTAAAGACATAGGTTTTACATGCTTTCTCACCAGGGCTAAACTCGAAGATTCTAGCTAACGCAAACACTTTTTATGAAGGCAGGTTCGCTTAAAGGAACATTTCCCGGTCATATGTAACCATTAGAGAAGTAAAAATTCGAGCAAATTGAAAACCCAAAATTTTGCAAATTTTCGAACATGAAGATGCTGATTTTGGGGTGACAAGCATTCTGAGACCATGGTCGATTTTGCCTCCTCTTCTGATTCCAAATGATCTTGTTTTAAAATGTCCCCAAAAATGAACTCTTCGGATCCAAAAACATGACAGTTGTGATCAAATAGATTCCACTAGTGACGTCACTTTTTTGGGATACAATTTGCGGGTATTTTCTGGCCCTACTCGTCGAGTACTTTCAGATGATATCACTTTCGTTTTCGAGCAACTCTTAGGTTGCAGATTAGAGGGGGGTATAAAAGAACCCCCTGATACTGAAGGTGTGAGTATCTAAACGGGAAGACGGCGTGAGTTTGTATGATGCACACGTCTGCATGAAAACATGACGTATCGTTCTTGTGCTCTTGGGTTGTTGTACCGTCGCCAGAGCATCATACAGTACAACGTCGCAACGGGGCAAAACGTGTTCGCCGTCCTAACTACTTCGTGTAACTCGCTGCGATGTCGATGTGCGGACCCCAGCCCGGCCGCACCCCTGCGGCGAGGTCACTGACCTTGGCGGGACCGCGCACGGTGGCTGAGGCTATCACTGCACGGTAGCTGATGTAGTCACTGATGGGGCCGTGTGCGGTGGCTGAGCTTGTCATTGATAGGATCGTGTACGATGGATGGGATTATCACCGACGGGGTCGTGCACGGTGACTGCGGTTGTCACTGATGGGATCGTGCACAGCGGCTAGGGCTGTCACCGATGGGACCGTACATGGTGGCTGAGGCTGTCACTGGTGGGACCATGCACTGTGGCTGAGCTTGTCATTGATAGGATCGTGTACGATCGATGGGATTGTCACCGATGGGATCGTGCACGGTGTTTGAGGTTGTCACTGATGGGACTGTGAACAGTGGCTGCGGTTGTCATTGATGGGATCGTGCATGGTGGCTGGGGCCGTCACAGATTGGACCGTACACGGTCCCATCTGTGTCCGGGGTGTGGCCGCGCAGTGTTTGGGGTCGCTGCCGATGGGGCGCTGGCGGCTGTTGTCGTTTGAGTTTGGCCAGTCTGGCACCAGTACAATGCTGACGGATGTTGTCGGGTGTAGAGATGAAGGTGAGAACATCTTGATGAGTTGAGTCGAAGTAATGGTCCGGACGGTGCCGGAGTGGGGTAGGTGATGTGGAATGGAGGGAGGGGTCGAGTCATCGTTACGTCCATTGAACATTACAAAAGCACACATACACGATCATGGGCCGTTTTGTGTTCTTCGTGTCAAGTTTGTTTTCCAGGTTTGATTCTTTTGGCCTTGTTTTCCACGTCGGTGCCAGGCAGCAGTGCATACACGTACGCACTTCTTTGGTATTGTTTGATTTGTCTATTTTTGTTTTCTTTTGCTCGTTTGTTTTTCTCTTCTTTGCATCATGAATGGAGTAGGGAGAGAACTGATGAAGGAGCTGTGAGGAGGTAGTTTAGTGTCGGTTGGTATTGGCACGAGTGGATGGTTTATCGCTGACAGAGATGTTGCTTTGTTGGTTGATCGTGTTGTTGGTACATTGGGGGTGGAAGAGGTGCTGTCCGAAGTGTAATTGTTGTCTGAGAGGTCCGAATGTTCTGAGGCTGTGACTGGTCCGTATTGAGCTTGCTGGTTTCGGCGTGGTGCTCGTGGTTCTCGTGTGTGTTCTTGTTGGGGGGGGGGGGGGGGTGTGATGGTTTGCGTGTTCCGTACTGCGGTATTGGGAGATTGGGCCTGTGTTGAGTGGGTGGGTGTGTTGCGTCATGGCTAGTTCGATTTTGGCTCCTGTGAGGTGTTTTGTGTTGTGGGTTGTGGTCATAGTTTTGAGTGTCTGTTTTGTGTCGGTGCACTGCGTGGATTTTAGGGGTTAATCCGTATGCTTTGAGTGTGTTTGAGCGGCCTTTGTGAACTGCCTTTTGCGACATGTGGGCTGCGTCGGTTGATGGGCGTTGGCACACGACCTTGCCAGCGAGAGGGCCCAGCCCTCTAGTTGGACGAGACGTATAATTTCTCATTCCTTTCCCCATCGAGGACAGGCCCTGTCACAGGAGGCGTGGCCTTCGCCGCATCCGGCGCGGCACCACGCGTCGCTCGTGCATGTGTCGATGTGATGTGGGCCGGCCCAGTTACCACAAGTTGGTGTCGTGTCATGACACTCCTCTCCCCTCCCCTTCCCCCTCCCCTCCCCTCCCCTCCCCTCCCACTCCCTCCCCCCCTCCACTCCCACTCCCCTCCCCTTCACGAGTAGCCGTAGCGCTAACATAATTGAGAGCGTCGAGGGAGGGGTGCTCGCGTTGTCACTGTGTATCTAATGTATCTGGCTCTAACGTGAGTGGGCGGTTGCTTTGTGTTGAATGTCTGTACGAGTGTGTCTTGCGTGCGTAATGTAGCGGGAGCCTGTAGACAGAGGAGATCCCCTGACTCCCAAACGAGTCAGGTGCTCCTCCGTCATCCAGGCCAACCACCTTGCATGCATGTCGCCCTGTGAGCTGTTGAGACGTGTGGCGGGCGCGGCGCTGGCCGGCGGCGCTGGCCGGCGGCCGCGGCCGGCGCGTTTCGCGTGCCATTGTCTGCGCCGTCGCGGCCGTGAGCTGTGAGGTGCCGGCCGGTGCCGTGCAAATGACCGCCAGGGGTCTGGGTCTGGGTCAGCCGGGGGTGTGGCCAGCCGACTGAAGGGCACGCCGGGATTGACGCGAGATCATGTAGGTCACGACGCCCGCCGGCCGCCGGGCGGCACATGGCCGGCCACTTGTGCCTGCGGCCAGGTGCCGCCTGTCTGACGGCCCCTCGGCCAGGTGCTGCCTGTCTGACGGCCCCTCGGCCAGGTGCTGTCTGTCTGAAGGTCCCTCGGCCAGGTGCTGTCTGTCTGAAGGCCCCTCGGCCAGGTGCTGCCTGTCTGACGGCCCCTCGGCCAGGTGCTGTCTGTCTGAAGGCCCCTCGGCCAGGTGCTGTCTGTCTGAAGGCCCCTCGGCCAGGTGCTGTCTGTCTGAAGGCCCCTCGGCCAGGTGCTGTCTGTCTGAAGGCCCCTCGGCCAGGTGCTGTCTGTCTGACGGCCCCTCGGCCAGGTGCTGTCTGTCTGACGTCATTTGTGTCAATTATCACTTCGTTTTTAACAGCTATAACGTCATTGTTAATAGTTAACACGTCACTGGTAACAGTTAGCGTGTCATAAAGACAAAGACATAAAGACATAAAAGATTAGTGCAACTATGAGTCACAAGGGCCCTTCTTGGTTGTACTCTGTACACTGAAACAGTTGCCCACCAAATCTGCCAATCAGCCCTCCCTGTAATACTGAAAAGCAAGCCCTCAATTCTTATAATGATTGTCTATGCTGTTTATAAAGATGTTCAATGTGCTGCTACTGACAATGTTTTCTGGCAGCTGGTTCCAGTGTTCTACTACCCTGTTGGTGAAGAAAGTCTGCCTTAACCTTGCTCTGCTGTGGTTAACTTTAATTTTGAATTTATGACCTCTAATTGCATCATTTCTGTTCAATTCAAACATTTCCCCAAGATATCCCCTCTCCAGACCATAGACAAATTTAAAGACCTCGATGAGATCTTCTCTCAACCTTCTATATCTAAGTGAACACATATTCAACTTCTTCAATCTTTCTTTATATGCCAGGTTGCTTATGCCATTAACTATTTTTGTAGCCCTCTTTTGTACTCTCTCTAAAAGCCAACAATCTTTTTCATAGCTAGGAGACCAAGCTTGGATGCAGTATTCCAAATGTGGCCTGACGTATGCACAGTAAAGCTTCCTGATGACTTCCTCACTTCTGTATGATACATTCTTATTAATTGCCCCAAGCATTCTCAGTGCCTTCTTCCTGGCTTCCTTGGTCTGTTCTGATGCCCCCAGTTTTGTGTTTAGAATAACGCCTAAATCCTTCTCCTGTTGAGTCACTGATAACACTTGGCCACCCATCAAGTATGGAGCCTTCATATGCTGCTTACCTACATGCATGATTTTGCACTTATGAAAATTAAATTTCATTTGCCATTCTTCGGACCACTTTACAAGTTCGTCTGAGTCTTTTTGCAGCGAGATATGCTCATCTTGACCTGGTATTACCCTAAAGACCTTCAAATCATCCGCAAATTTCAAAACTACTGCTTAGGCCACTTTCGATGTTATTTACAAATATAATGAACAGTTGTGGCCCCGGTACTGACCCCTGGGGGACTCCACTAAGAACATTTTGCCATGATGACTTTGTACCATTTAGCATCACTCTTTGCTTTCTATCTGAAAGCCACAACTCTATCCATTTTAAAATGCTACCTGCAATACCATGGGACTGAAGCTGTATCATCAACCGTTTATGGGGTACCTTGTCAAAGGCCTTACAAAAGTCAAGATATGCCACATCAACCTGATTTCCCTGATCAAATTGTTCTGTGGCGAAGTTAAAAAAGTCCAAGAGATTTGTGAGACACGATCGTCCTTTTCTAAACCCATGTTGAGTATCTTGAATCAATCTGCTACCTTCCAGATAACTAACTATTCTATCCTTGATAATTGATTTGAGTACCTTGCAGACTAGGGATGTGAGACTTACTGGCCTGTAGTTTTCAACTTTTCCTCTTTCTCCTTTCTTGATAATAAGAACTACATTTGCCCTTTTCCAATCGGTTGGAATTTCATTTTGTGAAACTGATCTACAAAATATTATACTAAGTGGAAATGCCAGTTCCTTTTCAGGTTCCCGCAGCACCATAGCATAAATATCATCAGGTCCTGCTGCCCTGTTTGGCTTTATTTTCCTGATATGATTGTAAACAACATCACTCTCAATGAAATCAACATCATTTGTCAGATCACATGTCACTGAACTATGGTGTACGGTCGGCAGATTGGTCATATCTTCCAATGTAAACACTGATTTAAACTGCTTGCTCAGCTCCTCAACCATCTCACTATCCTCACCCAATGTAGTCCCGTTTACTTCCAGTGGCCCAATTGTGCTAGAAACTTTACTCGGCTTGTAGGAACTAAAGAACTTTTTACTGTCCCCATTACAGTTTCTAGCTAAATCCAGTCCTTTTGCTCGCTTTGCTGCTCTGGTTTTTTGCTTCACAGTGTCTCTAGCTTTTCGGTACGCCTTTAGATTAACGACATTTGAGGCTTTTTAAAGACTAAATGCAGTTTTCTTAGCCTTAATTGCTTTTATCAAGTCTGGTGTAAGCCATGCTGGCTTTCCTACCCTTCTTTTGCGTCTTTGCTTTTGGGGGACATGTCTAATCTGAATTTCCTTCAAGTATGATTTGAACTTTTCCCACATTTCACAGGCATTTAAATTGGATAATTCTTCTTCCCATCTGATGGCACTTAAATGCAGTCAAACCGCTCTCATGCAGACCGCTCTCATGCAGTCAAAGTCTACTCTGTTGCAATTTGGAACCTTTACCAAATTATTCTTGATAATTTCCCCTACATGTGCCTTGAATCTAACTATGTTATGGTCACTTCTTCCCAGAGTTTCTCCTACAGTCAAGTCTTGGACCAAATCACTTAAATCCGAGAATACAAGGTCCAAGAATGAGCCATGCCTGGTAGGTTCCGATACAAACTGGTGTAAGAACAGGTCCTCTTCAAGGCATTTCCTAAACATTTTGCATGATGGGGAGCCAACACCAGCATTTGCATAACCTTTTAGATTAAAGTCACCAAGAATAAGGCACTTCCTCTTAAAGTTTCTACTTATTTCCTCACAAATCACCTTGTCAAGCTCCAGTTGCTGAGAATGTGGCGTGGTTCCTGATCGGTAGAAAGCTCCTATCCTCAGAGTATTCCTGTTGCCTTTTCCCACAGTGACATCAAGCCAAATGGACTCCACAGACACATTTTAATCCGCACCTGCTACTTTTTGAGAACTGAATAAGCTATTCATATAGAGCATTACACCACCCCCTTTCATTGCTGGACCCCTATTGCATTGTTATTGTTGCTGCTGCAGTGTCATTGTTAGCATCGTCCTTGCACGCCATTTTGCTACCTTCCTCAATACCAGGGAGTGTATGTGGCTTCCCCCTGGCGTTTCGAACAGAACGTGCGAAAATGATATTTCGAGGTCAGCATCTCCGTTTTCCCAAATAACCTTGAAGAGTTTATTGACCAAGGTAAGTAAGTATATTTGTCTGGTGTCCAAATAAACTTCAACACCTGATATCACGTATTTGGGGCATTATGCATTGCTAATCTGCGAACAAATAATCGCGATTTTGGTCAGAATTGTCCCGACGTTTTCCACTGATAGTAGATGATCATGTCTCTGTGACCAGATCGAACCGGGGAATTACTGTCAAATTTTTACAAGAAGTTGTGTAAATTTACTGGCATTTAATTTGCTCTGTAAAAAATACATGAGAGCCCGAAGAACACTTCATATACTCGAGTATTCGAAAAACCGTTGGGCATTCCATCCACGTTACGCACCTGTATAGGTTCACCATGGAACTTGCTGCATAATTTTGACCGCCTTTTCATCTCTTCTGGGATTGCCGCCGAACGTGTATAGCGGTCTTGTTCAATTGTGGCATACGTTCTGAAGATTGAATGTTGATGCTAATTCTTTTGTCCGGCACTCAGGGTCACCGAACTAGATGGGATCGACGTCATGTCACCGGTTTAAAACGAAGTCATTTTAAGGTTATTTTGCAACAGTTGTCTGTCAAAAATATGCTTTCAAAGTACCTCACGGTTTTGTGTATCGATGTCTAGATGCTATTTCAGAAAATCTAATAGAGCGTGATCACTTCTGATGAGTTTGTTTCAAACACCCAAGAAAGGAAAATGTTTTATATATGTAATGGAAAAGCAGTGCCAGTCCCGTTCTGTGCAAATGTGCGTTTTATTTTTGAGTCACGCATTTCTTTCGTTATGATAGGTGCAGCTGATGTGTACGTGCGCAGCGTCGCGTGCATTCAGCAGCACTTCCCGTGCAATGGTGTGACTGATGCCAGTTGGCAGGTGTGTCTTTGTCATGCAACACTCTGTACCGCTCTGTACGCCCAGTGACCCTAACGGAACGACGTCAACAGCATTCGATATCATACACCTTAGAGTCCATACGATGTCATGCACCCTACAGTTCATTCGATATCATACACCCCACATTTCATTCGATATCATACACCCCACAGTCCATTCGGTATCATACACCATACAGTCCATTCGATATCATGCACCTCACAGTTCATTCGATATCATACACCTCACAGTCCATTCGATGTCGTGCACCCTGCAGTTGATCCGATATCATACACCCCACAGTTCATCCGAAATCATACACCCTACAGTTCATTCGATATCATACACCCCACAATTCATTCGATAGGATGCGCCCCACATTTCATTCGATATCATACACCCCACAGTCCATTCGATATCATACACCATACATTCCATTCGATATCATGCACCCCACAGTTCATTCGATGTCATACACCCTACAGTTTATTCGAAACTATACACCCCCACAGTTCATTCGATATCATACACCCTAGTTATTCAAGTTCATTCGATATCATACACCCAAAATTTAGTGATTCATACGACACCCACAGTTCATTCGAAATCATAACCTGCAATAAATCACCACACAGTTCATTCGATATCATACACTCCATAGTTCATTCGAAGTCATACGTCCCCACACCATTTAGTCGCCGGTTATACCGGAGCAATTTCCGTTGGTTACACCTCCAAGTCGGTTTCGTGCCTTCGGTGCCGGTGTGGTTGGCTTCGGTCGGGTCGGTTGCAGGCCACTGTGGGCGGCCGGCCGTGTGTTTGACCCGGGACTCCGGCCCAGTGAGGTGTGGTCGGCGACGCCAATAGGTCAGGGAGACCCGATAGTCTATGCTGTCCAGTCGCCCATCGAGGTCGTGCTGGTGTTGCAAAACTTTGCCCGGCAGTTTCCTGGTGAGTAACGTTCCCGCATTGTCGCCAACCCGCAGTGACATCTGCGCGGTGTTTGTCGCAATAACCGCGTGGCGTGCGTGTGCGCGCGCGGGTGATGGTGCCAGTGTGCGTGGTAGGTGATGCTGGCGATAAAAGCCGGTCATAGCACTCTAGCGAGGTTTGATGAAGTGGGAATGTGATTCCCACCGCAGGGCTGTCCAGGCAGGCAGTCACAGGCAGTCACGGGCAATCTCCAAGTATGATGCTAGACTGCTCTCTTGAACGTAATTAGGCCGATCACCGCTGCGCCATATCTCGAACAGTTACTTGTTTGTGTTCTAAATCCGTTGCGCATAAACGCAATAGTGCTGGTCAGCTTAGCCCCCTGGACTTTTATGTGTATGGAGCATTTTTGCACGGGCACTTGCAGGCACGCTCCAGAAATAGGCACCATGCGACTTGTGACGTCGATGCGCCCTGAAGTCCAAATAATTGGCATAACTTGTGCCAAAACTAATTTGCACACTAGTAGAACTGTAGTGGGCTAGTAGGAGGTAACAGGAAAATTCATCCATCTTGCCAAAATTCGATGTGGTCTACCAAAATGCAGACCATGCACTGTCCTCGCGAATTCGCAGTTCCCTCTTCGCTTGGCTGTAAACTGCGAATTGCAGACTTTGTCAGATTCGCCTCCAGTTGCCGGCTCATATATTCACAAGTATTGTGTGAGCGGAGTGAATGAGTGGCTGGCCCTTGCCGCTGGCCTGTATGGCCCACTGTCGACAGATGCGAGTGACATTGGGCTTAGTGACACGACTAAGCATAGACTTCGCTCGCGCTAAAAAAAATATAGTGTGCTAGTTCGGAAGGCAAATAATGGCGCACTTGGCCGGTGTATTCGTTATGATCGTGCGTGTCGAGAGAACAATATGTGGTGGAGGCACAAGCGGGACGTTTATTTGTTGCAACTCTGTTCGGAATGCAGGGGATCTCACCCAACCATGACTGGTGGTCGTCTGTCCGTCTTCTCCACCTTCTGCCACGATAAGACTGGCGATTGTGTACCAGATATCAATTATTTATGAAATATGGTATAATATAACATCTGAATACTGAATAGATATCCTCCCAAAGTGGTATTGACATAGACATATTTATTGTGTTTCTGAAGTGCGATTTCTGACAGTATATCATGCAGGAAGTATTTTGTTCACCACGGATTGTGATACAAAAACATCTCGTAGCACAATTCCAGGTGGAGGGATTACCTATGGTATGGTCTCTCATACAAGGTCATTTGTTGATAGCACTGCATTGCCATCGTTAATATGGGTATCCATCCATATGTTAGTTGTTTCTCAGAGTAAACGAATGGTAGTGTAGCATACTGAAGCGACGGATTTGAAAGATGTTGGCATGACGAATTTCGAAGTCCTACATTTTGACATGTCACACCTGACGAACAGCCATTATTTTAACACTGGACTGTATGCCCAGCTGGGGATACGCATTACGCATTACCCGGGCGGCGGCTGTTGTCGGCACGGCACTACACTCCACTGATAAAGGTGGCGCTAGTGTGCACTGCGCAGGTGGAGCCATCTACGGCTGCAAGGCTCCGTCCGACGCTGTGCTGCCGGGGTGCAGCTGGAGTAATCCTGGATAGCAACCGGAACAACAACAAACATGTTCTGCAGATGTTTGCACAACGACGTTCACTAGAATACTCGGATGAATGTGCCGGGCTGAATCTTTAGTTTGCATACCATTTGTATCGAAGCACGAAATCACGATCACTGGCTGAAAACGATGGCGTCGACCCGGTGACTGACTGCACCCTGCCATTAATTTGTTTGACCTGATCTGGAAGGTCAGCCGAAAATGTGGAAAAACTGTTCAAAGTAACTGTGAAACGTACAGATGAAGTGTAGGAAAGGTTAGCCGAGAAGGTGGTTAAAAATGTTCGAAGTAACTTTGAAGTGGAGGGTGGAGCGGCATCGCGCCGTTTACTGAATTTCTCTATCATGCTTAGAAAAAGTACTAGTATTGGAGGAGGTGAACTTTTCCATGTGGAAATTCGCCGTGTGGGAGGGGTACATTCCTCCCGCACTGAGAGTGGTGGGAAAATCTACCCAACCGCGAGGCACATCGTATGTAACGATAGCTCCGGTACGTGTAGTTTGTGTTCTTGTTCCCCACCTGTCAATCAGAACAATGGAAATGCAGTCTGGTGATCCTTTGTTCGCCATTGCAATTGTTCGTGTGCAGATCGCAACAATGCTAATAGTAGTAGTTCCATTGTGATTAGTCGTCTATTTCGCCCGAGGAATGAGTGTAAAATATTTAGCACCCCATACCAGAAGTGGTATCGAATGAACACCCAAATGTCCCCACTCATAATACAAGGAGAGCAAAGAGCGTTTTTCTCTTCCTTCAACTGATGAACTATGAGAAATAAAAAGTAAGGCGTCAACAAAGCTCACAGCCTGGTCACAGTATAGCCACAATTGGTGGAGCTTTTGCCTCGCCCTGCAAGGATCTGTCATCTCCCGCCCACTACTCTTGAAACTGTTCAGTATCCCACGTTTTCTACGACTTGTAGAGACTGAATGTCGACCATCTCCACCCTTCATAATTTTTGCCGTTTAAGGTGTGCTATACGAGGTTTCGTATCTCTCATATCGCCGGATACTCGCATCGGGTAACTCTCATATATATCAATCCACTATTTTTATGTCACATTCATGCCATATTGACACTTCCGATTTCACCTATGAACATATTGTTCTGGCAGTTCTGTCACGTCAGGTGGAGCACGATCAGGTCAGCTGGACCATGATCAGGTCCGCTGGACTATGATCATGCCAGCTGGACCATGATCAGGTCATTTGGACCATGATCAAGTCAGATAGACCATAATCAGGTCAAGTTGACCATGATCAGGTCAGGTGGACCAAGATCAGATCAGCTGAACCGTGATCAGATAAGGTGGACCGTGATCAGGTCATGTGGACCATGATCAGGTCAGATGGACCATGGTCAGCTCAGGTGCGCCATGATCACGTTACGTGGACAATGATCAGGTCAGGTGGACCACCTCAAGATGTCGACGAACTTCCGGCCACTTGCGATGCTCGGATGCTCGGATGCTCGGAAGCCTGATATTACAACCAAGACGATTTCGTAATTGAATGCATATGAAATCGTATGTCATTGGCAAAAAGAGTAGTCTGTGTCAAGGAGAATTGCAGATTCATGCATGATTTCCCGTGCTCTTCGTGATGAAGCGAGCGTGTCTCTTGTGACCATCTGTCGCATTGCGATCTAGTTACTTCAATTATCTTGTCCAAGTGAGATTGGAATGTTTTTAAATCACGAGGTCGATTAAATTCCTTGTACGTCTCAGCTTAAAATTGCCAGTAGTTAGGCTGAGCATAATTGCTAGTGGAATACGCTATGTATCACTGGCATACACATTGAATATATTGATAGGATTGGGATGTGGTCACCATACGTGGTCAAGTGTGGGAGGCTGGCCGACGTATGCACGCCATGGGCCACTTATCGAGGCCATGCTCGTGCCGTGAGTATTAACAAGGTGGTCCCCTGATATATCTGCATTGCATGTTAGCCATATTGTATTCCTGGATTTCGGACTGATACGCGCCCTTTGATGCTTCTTTCTGTTTGTTTCAGGTACGTTTTGTCTGTAGCTGTCAGCGAACATGAGCAAATGTACTGGACTGGAGGCGTAAGTGTACCGACCTGTCACACAAGCTGGCTGGCAATGAAGAACAAATGCATGCAATGTGGGCTATTCAACATATTTAAATTAGTTGAGCGCCATTCCCTGCTGAGATAGCCTACCTGTCGCTAGGATGGGATGAGTTAATAGCTGTGACATTCTAATGGGATTCAGGTTTGACATTGATTCCGCTTCTCTCAAGCAAATATATAGCTGTGTTGTCACTTTGTCTTACGTCACCGTCCTGATGGCATTGTATACCCCGTCCATATAGGGGACGAGTTCGGTCGGATTATGTTTTCTTCATTTTTTTGGCATGTATCTACGTGTACTGGCATGTACGTCAAGTTGGTTGGTTGGTTGGTTGGCTTTTTTGGTTGGTTGGTTAATGGTTGCATAGTCGTAATGGAGACCGGCTTATTGTACCATTCCTTCCTTAAGGAGACGTATGGTACGATTTCGCCGACGTATGCTGGATGGTTTGATTCCCGCAAACGAGAAGCGTTTGAGCGTTGTTCCGCTGGGCGATAATGGTGACAAGGCGTCCGTGTGAGGTGTCATGTAGACAATGGCGACAAGGCTTCGCCGTGAGGTGTCAGGCATGGTGTTGCTCGGATTCCATGGACGATTTTCAACCGATTAGTGTTATGCAAGAGGAGAAAATGCGTCGCCCTCAACATCTGCCGAGGTTCCATCGTGGGCGACTTGATGACACAGCTTTCTCGACGAATAGAAAGGCGGAAAGAAGTATCGATGGCATGGCCAATCATGGTTCATTTTCTGACGAAAGAAATGCATGAGTTGTGCCTGTATGTGTTGTATATTTTGCAACTGAGATTACAATCCACCAAGGCGCATATATCATTGCCACTGCCACCAGGTATATGTCCCAGGTAGAGACCACGATTTGTGAGGTAGGGATAAATTGTCACGCTTAAGATTGCGTCTGTGGCGCAGCGTGTCAGTCATGTGCTGTCATGACATGTCAATTAGCTGTCATGTCAGTCAACTGCCATGTCAACCAGCTACCACATCAGTCAGCTGCCATGCCAATCATATGTCAGGTCAGTCAGCTGCCATGTGAATCAGCTGCCACGTCAGTCAGCTGCCATGTTAATCAGATGCCATGTCAGTCAACCGTCACGTCAGTCAGCCGTCATGTCAATCAAGTATCGCGGCAGTCAGCTGACTTCGGCCGCATAGCATGCTAGCATTCAGACTTCAGCCGCATGCTGCAGGACACAATGAACACGACACAATAATGGCGCAATTTGGTTGATACGTTCTTGATAACTCAGGATAAGATATTGATTATCGGGTTCAGTTTTTCTCTTATGCAACCTTCCAAGTATCAGTTTAACCCAGATGGGCTGCTGTGGCTCTTTTAGTCAACCCTTAAACATTATGACTTGATGACACAATTAGGGATAGGCGTTTTATGACGAACGCCACAGCACACGTGGGCAAGCTTTCTGAGCGTATTTACACCTCTACCAGACACCGTCGCCCGGCTGCGGTCCACGCGCGGCTCCCGCCGCCAGGTGTACCGCCAGGTGTACCGCCAGGTGTACCGCCAGGTGTACCGCCATTGAAGCGGAGACTCGCCCGCCACCTGCTGGCGCGTGAACTTAAGTTGTGCTCGGGGCGGTCGGGCAGAGCGCACGGCACTGACCCTTCTGGCGCGTGGGCTTCCGTTGTGTAGGGGGCAGCCGGGCAGAGCACACGGCACTGACTCCCCTGGCACGTGAGCTTACGTTGTGCTCTGGGCGGTCGGGCAGAGCACACGGGACTGACTCCCCTGGCACGTAGGCTTCCGTTGTGCTCGGAGGCGGCCGGGCAGAGCACACGGCACTGCCTCCCCTGGCACGTGGGTTTACGTTGTGCTCGTGGGCAGCCGGGCAGAGCACACGGCATTGCCTCCCCTGGCACGTGGGTTTACGTTGTGCTCGTGGGCGGCCGGGCAGAGCACACGGGACTGACCCCTCCCTCCTGCCGCGCGGCACCGCGGACGCGACCGCGCGGCGTATTTCTCGCGAGGACTGACCGAAGCCGGGCCCCAGAAGACGAAGAGCGTCCAGTTGTGAGCGTCAGCCCTACAATCGCAATCCGTTGTGAGCGTTGTGAGCGTCAGCCCTCGCAATCCGCATCATCCAACACCACGACGGATGAGCAAAATGCGTATTTTGTGTGCGAAGGTTTCAGTACCGCCGTTGGTGTGCCTTTTCCGCTTCGTGCATCGCCCCCGTGTTTTTACATCGATTCGTGTATTTACTTGCAGTTTCAGGGTAGTGCGCGACGATACAACAACGCGATTGTTCGCGACAATTCAAGTAGTGCGTGACAATTATTCAGTACAGTAAATCTTCTGAATTCTCAGGCTCCGATGTCATCAGCGTTGACATGCTCCGTCAATGTTAGTGCTCACTAGATTATGTATGTCGTAGATTGTCAAAGACGTACGTGGTAGATTACGACGTCATCAATAGCAGCATTGTAGCTCGCACGGTGCCCGAACCTTGGACACAGTGTTACTTGGTGGCGCTGGTATACCAAAGGCAAGAGGCGCTTCCAAACGGAGCGGCACGCGACCGATTTCAATGTTGCCGGCTCTGGTGAAGATCTTGAAAAAAGTAGGTAAGTTGCAGCTCACTTCATATTTCAATGATCACCGGTATTTTGGTGTTTCGCAGCACAGCTACAGGCGATGCAATGCCGATCAACTGAAACAGTTCTATCGGTTATAATAGACACGATTTATCGCGCACTATGTTCTAAACATATAGCTATATTAACTTTACTTGACTTACGAAATGTTTCTATACAATATCGTTCAAACGCCTTTTGGAAAAACTTAATTTGCACAATCTTAGCACGAAATTGTTCGCAAACTACCTGGCTGGACAGCCATAGGAAGTTCGGATTAGAAATTGTGATGGACAGACAGACTGTTCAGATGTGCTTCCGATCACATCAGGATTTTTCAGAGCGCTTCCCTCGGCTGTTTTCTGTTTTTCTGTATGCCATGTTTGACAATGAAATGAGCCTTGATGTCCCAGAGGCAACGATGTTGCAATTTGTTGATGATAACGCGACTTTCAGTTTGTGGCGAAGGTCGAGTACAAATAGTCCTGGTGCGACCAATGATCACAATTTTCGAGGACAGCTCTTGAGCTATTTGCCGCCACGACAGGGCGTACGAGAAGACGAATAAGCTGTGCGTCACCAATGTTTTTCCTCGCTTCGTTTACAATTATTGCTACCCGTGTATGTAGGATTCGACCGTTTTATCCATTTAATGCCCCACCTTTTATCTGAACGGCATAGCAGCATGAAAATTCGCAAATGTGAACTGTTGTGCTCTGATGAACTTCAGCCACACGTGGACTATTCTGGTAGTGGTGCTGTCGGCTGGTTTTTCTTTGTGTTGGCTTTACGTGGACTTGGATGAGAATACTGAACTGGGTGTAAGCATATTACATTTCATTCATTTGTTCAGGTGCTTTGATATTGTAGTTAATATGCATAAGAGTTAGACATTGTAATTAATTGTAAATTTAAATGACCTAAATTATTCAGGTAAAAACATAGCTAGATGGGGACGGTCGAGTCATTCTATATGATGAAGGGTGTCCATATTCAATATTAGAATCTGTACTCTGTAAAAGTAAACTTTGTAATCTGAAAAACCACTTACTTTTAAGAGGATTTCCACCCCGTAATTAAAGCATGGGTTCACTTCTTCGAATCCCTCCAGGATCGTTTTCTTACCTTCGCATTGGACTCCCCTTGTTAGTCCTGTGCTGTTCCGCTATTTGGTTTGCGGCGTTCTCGACCCCTGCCCATTATTTGCCGTTCGTTCGGTGTTGGATGTGGCTGAAAAGCGTCTGCCGGAGGAAGCGTACGTGGTTGCTGTGGTTGTCGGGGCGAACTCCGTGTTATGCTCTGGCAGGGCAATAACCCCGTGTTAGGTAGGGTGGGCCGATAACGTGTCATGTTGCTCACGTCGGGCTGTCGGTGACGAAGAATGGCTGTGACGTTTCCGCAGTTAACATGATTGTGTTTGCAACGCATGCTACACAGGATCACTCGTGAAATCTTCCGGCAAACTGGTGCGGCCATTCTACAACGAAGTCAGGTATTATGTGCTATAGCATGAGCGAGTATCAAAATCATTAATCCCGCGAGTCCAAGGCGAGTGGTTTAATCAACTTGAATCTGTGTGTGATGTGGGTGACTTATCTCATGCCGCAATGCAATGAACGTGTGAAGGGCATATCTAGTTCATTTATAGATAATTTTCGTTCGTGTTGCATGTATCAACATTGCAGTGTGTAATGTTCATTTCTTATTTTGTTAAAGCCGTCACTTCACCCATTCCTTACTTTCATGCAGCTCTCGACATTCGAACATTGGAAGAAGTTGCAGATATATTTGCAGATTTCTTTTCACATCCGTTGACTAGTACTTGTGTGCGCGAACAGAGTAAGCAGGCCTGTGAGCGGCCTTGTAGGCAGGGGCAGGCTGGTACGCCGGGTACTGGGCCTCGCCAGAGTAGGTGACCTCAGCCACGTTGCCGGAGTAGGCGTCGGCAGTGTTGTAGGTCACCGTCTGGGTACGGCCGTCGGGAAGGACAACAGAGTAAGAGCCCTGGGTGCTGTAGCCGTCACGGGCCTCCTGGGCGTTGAACTTGGCGTCGTAGTCGTTGTAGCCGTGGACATCGTAGCTGTAGTCGTACTTGGGAGGAGCATCGTAGCTCTGCTGGTGTCCGTAGCTGGGCTGGTGGTAGGCCGGGGCCGGAGCGTGGTAGCTCTGGGCGGCAGCAACGGCCAAAAGAGCGGCGACGGCGAAGACCTGAGAACATCATAATGCTTCATTATGTACTCACGTGCCGTGTTGGCTCTCGCTGCTGTTTTTTTCAGCGCGAACTCTTCAGTCCCATGGAAGATCGAGCAATTTCACAAATCTTAATTACCGAAGACGCTGAACACCGAATGTTGATGCCTCCCGGGCGCTGGTCCTTTTCATGCAGCGTTAAGGACAAAGTATTCCACTGACGTGAACGGAAAGTGGCGAACCGACACATACACTTCCAAAGGAGGCCGTCTACTGCTCACTTGCCTGCATGTCGCGTTGTGTTTGGTGAGAACTCGACTGATGACCCTCCCCGCCGTGGGCCGCGTTATATACCGACGTGGAGACAGAGGTCAGCTGGCTGGTTAACCCGAGGACATGTTCTGCACCATTGGGGTGTGGTCGCCATGTGTGGTCAGATGTGGGAAGCTGACCGAGCCTGTGTACGCCACCGCTAACTAATCTAGGTCACTCGAGTACCGTGAGTGTGAACACGATTATGCCTTAAAGAGCTGTATCTCACGTTCGTGAGTGTGAAGAATGTCATGCTTTAGCACGCGCCCTGGAGGGCTTCTGAAAATTACGCACACCGGAGGGGGAAGATTCGGCCCCCCTAAGATTATCGGCTCCTATTAAAGCTGGAGTAGCGAAGTTCACAGGGTGGATGGGTACGGTAGTAAACTCTATTGTGTGCAAATTCCATAACCTTATGTCAATATCTTCGGGGTCAAATGAGGTCGCATCTATCAAAATGTTGTTGTTTTACGTGACCTGGCTTGCCATTGTTATGGATCGCTGTGGTTGTGTTTAAATGCCCAAAAATGGGCATCAATGATGTTTTCGACATTACTAATAATGCAATACAGATACTAAGCCCGGAATTTGATCTCAGGTCATCCTACATAGCAGCACTTTATCAGGTCAATTACCTGTTCCAATTACAGGAACCGGGCTCCTCGCCCGACTGCTCCATCGAGCGGTTCGGCGCAATCGGCTTCGCGAAGAAAGGAAACAAGTCGCTAGTGTTGCCAAAATCACTTCCCTTTTGCCAATATACTGGAAGCGCAGCGATGCCGATTTTTGTGTTCTGGCGCTACAAAATATTTTTACTTTAACGTCCCTTAACTCGAAAAATATTTGGCCGATTTCGTATATTCCGTATCCGTATAAAAAGTGACGTATATCGACCGGTAAAATCTGTAGTTTTGTACCCCCCCCCCCCCCCCCCCCCCCCCCCCCCCCCCCCCCCCCCCCCCCCCCCCCCCCCCCCCCCCCCCCCCCCCCCCCCCCCCCCCCCCCCCCCCCCCCCCCCCCCCCCCCCCCCCCCCCCCGAGTTTTGTACGAAAAACCGGAGGGGTGGACGCATTTCGCTCCCCTCCCGGGCGCGTGTTAAAGGATGTGTATATCAAGTTAGGCACGGGTATGAGTAGCCTAGGGGTAAGTTGCTCGTATCACAATCATAAGGTTGTGAGTTCGAATCTCACTTTTCGCTACTCTTCGCCCGCGACCAATCGGCGTGAGAGATTGGCGACGCTGCATGACTCAACGGTCGATGTGTCGTAAAAAAACAAATAACAAACAAGTTAGGCAACTCATTGGAACGGGAACCTCAGTACCATTTATTTTCTGCTCCATTAGCGTTAAGTTTGTGTACGAATCTCGAGACATTGCGAGTGCAGCCTTGTGCAATCCCCACCCGTCAAATTCGCTTTTCACCGTATTTCCATAGGTATTTTGTTGTCCTACCTGTATCGACTATATATCTGCCCAATACGTGATCACAGGCAGACGGCATGACGTAGGCAAGTACTTCAACTTATCCTTCTTGGATCACCGGTGACATATTATGGTCGTCCTATTCAAAAGTAGCAGTGCAGGTCGTTTTTTTGTCGGATTATGTCAACAGCCTGCCTGGTGACATGGGTGCACCTTTTTTAATACTAGTGATTGCATGATTTAACACTTACGAAACGAGTTTCAGATTTGTCCTGTAGTAGGCATACATATATTTTAGGTACATGACTGCATAGCCAGGTATGCTTCTTATTCATAATATCGCTTTTATCTGGTTACGTGATGACTATTATTGCGAGTGTCATTTCCGAACATCGACTTGTGATTGAGAACTTCGTGGCTAAGTGTATCGCCGTGGCGACACATGGTTGACATGTTCGCTGCGCTCGACATGTGACCCACAGCACCGGCTTGCGCTGTGCCACTGCCAATGGCACGTGTGCTACGTTACTGACTCCACTAAAATGCCGTCTTGTCATTTGCCCGTACGACTGAAGGTACATGATTGAAAGTTGATTGGTATTCCGGGAACACTTCGCGCTATCTGTGAGTCGGATCCTGTGCGTCCATTCTGCCACGCAGTCAGACTGACAACACTCTACAGAACTCTTCAACTCCTCTGGTCTGGGAGTTCGGCGCCCTCTGGTGCTACTTGCCGACCTGATCTGTGTTTCGCAGCACCACCACCTCGGCCGGTCATTGTTTGTGCATATTTTGGTCGACATGACCATTATCATTGCATGGGATGGACCATAGATGCGTTTCCACTTTATTTACCCAATATTTATGGTAGATGAAATATCCATTCGATGCATATGTAGCCATGTTTAATGTTGCCTCGTGAAGGTTTCATTCTAATACTTGCTCAATCACCGTGTCATTGATTTGCGGTTGAATTAAATTGACATTATCGCGATGCTCCACTTCGCATCGCGGCATATTTGTTAGTTTAAAGAGTAGTGTCCAAGCAGTTTCCATTTTTCATAAAATATCTTCTTCATAAATATACTCCGAATGTTTGCTAGGTTGGCTTCGTGTAGTGTCATCCAACGCTAACCAGGACTTGTTGCGTGTCTATGACCTCACCATCCAACGCTAACCAGGACTTGTTGCGTGTCTATGACCTCACCATCCAACGCTAACCAGGACTTGTTGCGTGTTCTATGACCTCACCACCCGAGCTGGAAGTTCAGGTTGCCGGGGAATTATCGACCCCGTGTTCTAACGTGGCACTGGTCTTGAAATTAGCGTAATGTTGGCGTTCGTATTTCTCGTGCCCGATATAAAACAATAGCGCAAATGTTTATATAAAACAATACATTGAAGATAAAACAATACGTTGGCCTATTTGGGTACCGTACACCTGCGCTGTTCCACGTCACACGTCGTGATGTTCCGCCCCCGTTATGTTCACAGCTAGGTGAGCTAGTGGAAGAGAGCGGTATCCAGATGCGCAGCATTCGAAAAATGATATCGCTGCCCGTTCCCCTTGGGAGTTGGTGCAGCCATCAGTGGACATGACACTGTCTAAGACTCATAAAGACCAAGTTATCTCGGAATAGTTTCGCCTGAAAGCTCTAGAACACGTTGACACCCACCACACATGTGCTGCCACACACACCAACGTGTCGAAAACAGTTGGGGTGTAGGTTGTGCTTTTGTAAGTGGAGCCACGACCAGATCGTTTGTGCTGCCTCCTGAGGCGACAGTTTACACAGCCGAACTCATCGCAATCATGAAGGCCTTGTGCTTCATCGAAGAAAAGAACGATGTCGACTACGCCATACATTCAGACTCAGACAGTAGCCTTCGTGCGATAAAGACGATTTATTCGTGACCTTGGCCCTATCGTGCAGGATGTTTTCTTTAACTAATCTTCAGCGAGCGGGGGAATATGTAACACTGTTGGATACCCAGCTATGTCGAAATATTGGGCGAAACTTGGCGAAACGAACTTACTGACCAATCAGCAAAGCGTGGTGCCTGGAGCCAATGCACCCGTGCGCTGCCTCTTCCACCAGCACACCTCCGCCAGACAGTCGATATGTTTTGCAGGAAAAGTTGCGACAACTTTGGGGCTCAATTGGCCAAAACAAATTGAGGAGCATGAGGCCAAGTCTAGGGCGCTGGGAGTCTTCATCCATAATTTCACGAATGGAGGAGGTGGTGCTCACCTGGATGCGGATAGGACATACCCATGTCACCCATGACTACCTACTCCGGAATGAAGGCATGCGAATGTGTGATCGTTGTGATATATCACCGACAGTGCGACACATTCTGCTAGTGTGCTCTCGTTTCTCAGCCTAGCGATACTTTGGAGTAGAGGTGTCGACGCTGACAATGGCAAATCTGCTAGGTGATTTGTCATGTGCGGTTCAGAATGGACGACTTCCCCCAAATACGATTTGCCGTCATCTATCCAGGTAGGTAACGATATTCCACTGGCCTTGGCATAGTGAATACGCGGTACACTTGGAAGTAAACTTGGCCGGAAACTGAAACCCAGGTAGAAAAAAACCGTCATGGATACTGTATGATCAGCATGGTCGGTGCGCCCTGAAGCCCAAATAGTTTACTAACCGGGCGGTGCCAACCGAGCTACGCGAGCGGTACCAACCGAGCTACCGGGGCGGTACCAACCGAGCTACCGGGGCGGTACCAATCGGGCTACCCTGGGGGTACCAACCGAGCTACCCGGTCGGCTATCTTAATATCTGTTACTTCGAGATATCATTTTGTGAAGGACATGTGCAAGCCTTCGTGTGCAGCGTTTTGCTAGCCCGCGATCTTCTCGTGTGAGCTTGACCCTGTCGTGGTATGATCAGTCCTCTTGTCACCCCGTCCCGTCCGTCGAAACGGAAATACTTGTGATACATGTAGACATGCAAGGCACCCCACATTCATTAATAATTATGTTCCATCTCGTCACACACAAATGCAATTTGGTGTGTTGCCGGTTTTGCTGTTACGTCCTGACTTTCACATGCTTGCTGTATGTTCTTTGTGTTGTAAGTCGTTTTTCTTCAAACAATCACGAGTGGGTAGGCGTAGTTTATTATGGAAAAAAGGTTTCTCACTTCCTCCATTAATTACCTCCATCCACATCTTGGCATTCGAACACTGGAAAAAGTTGCAGGTACATTTAGATATTTCCTTTTGACATCGGTTGACTAGTACTTGTGTGCCGGAGCAGAGTAAGCAGACCTGTGAGCGGCCTTGTAGGCAGGGGCAGGCTGGTACGCGGGGTACTGGGCCTCGCCAGAGTAGGTGACCTCAGCCACGTTGCCGGAGTAGGCATCGGCAGTGTTGTAGGTCACCGTCTGGGTACGGCCGTCGGGAAGGACAACAGAGTAAGAGCCCTGGGTGCTGTAGCCGTCACGGGCCTCCTGGGCGTTGAACTTGGCGTCGTAGTCGTTGTAGCCGTGGACATCGTAGCTGTAGTCGTACTTGGGAGGAGCGTCATAGCTCTGCTGGTGTCCGTAGCTGGGCTGGTGGTAGGCCGGGGCCGGAGCGTGGTAGCTCTGGGCGGCAGCAACGGCCAGAAGAGCGGCGACGGCGAAGAACTGAAACATACAGCTTTATATGAGCATGCCATGAATTTGTCAAGCCATTAAATCCCGGTTTTGTTATCCAGATTTAACTGAAATGTGCAAAATAGTTTACATAATGTTAGGTCGATATTGTCACCATTCCGAGAGTAACAGCGCATGATGAAGTAACGTAGGACATGTTCAGTAGGCTGGTAAATTATCTAGCCCTTCCCAGATAATTTTTTGCTTCCATGTCAAGAGATCATCCATCGAAGAGGCCCCTTCCAACGGCGATGCTGTACCTTCATGTTCGCTGGAGCTGGTGTGTTGGTTTACTGGTGCTGATCAGAGGTGGATTGGTGGCTTTATACGGCGCCACAGAATGTGTCGCGTTGTCACGGTCATGGCCACTCACGGTATTGGTTCTGTGTTCCGACGGTCTGACCACGCCCCACGGAATGTGTCGCGTGGTCACGGTCATGGTCATGGTCACTCACGGTACTGACCCCGTGCTCCGACTGTCTAGCCACGCCCCACTGAATGGGAGTGGGGGTGGGGGTGGTTGCTCGTTAGTGACTGCATGGTGCATGTTGAAGTGGAATGTTAGGGGACGAGTAGTTTACGGGTAAGTTGCCCGTCTCACAATCGAAAGATTGTGGTTTCGAGTATCACCTGTCGCTACCCTTCGCCCGTGACCAATCGGCGTGAGAGATTGGCGACGCTACATGACCTAACGGTCGATGTGTCGTAAAACCAAAAACCAATAGCCAACTAACCGAAGTGGAATGTTACGTTTCCATGTTTCCAATAATGTATGAAGAATTTAACAACTATTGGAGCTGTGGGTACCACTGACACTTCCTGTTATTGGCCTCTAATGTAATTGACACACATATAATGAAGTGCAATATGCGGTATGCAGTACACCACGGAGCGATGGTCAAAATTCAGAATTGCTTTCGGACTTCTCAAAGACCAATTATTCTCACTTCGATCTGTGATGCACATAGCGCCACGCTGTCAACAGCCAATTATTAACTATTTGCACATAATGATGACCCAAAGAAGCATAGCCAATGTTTCGGTACTTGCAATTGGTTCTCAGCAAAAAATGTGCCGGAACATTCATTTTAGCCTGCTTATGGCGTGCACACCCTTCAGTATGAATGTGACACCTCAAGTTAAATTCTATTTTTGTCCTACAACGGGGAATGCTGGGATGTTCCCATCACTTGCTGTTCCCTTGGGCATCGTTTTCATCGTGATGAATAGCCCCTGATGTCCGAGCTTCTAGGTATCTGCGTCGGTTCAACAGACCACTTCAGTCGTGTGTGTTAAAACAAACTTTGCTTGCTCATGATCATATACGTGCCCAGAGGTGCAGCAGCGTGGTAGTGGGGGGGGGGGGCTTTGGCCCTCCTCTTTGTAACCAAAAGTACACTAGATCAAACGATAAAGTCTGAGATCTTAACTATACAAAACCAAACATTTTCTGCGTGCTTCTCGCGCCGAAAGCGTTCTCTATTTCAGGACATTTCTTTGGATCTGACACCCTCTTGAGAGAATCCTGGCTGCGCCACTGTGTGTGCGTGATTGGAATAACATCCAATTGCGATTTATATTATTGGCGTACGGTTAGAAGTATATAACATGCAGTATGTGGCCTGCATTTTGGATCCGGCATTACAAATTAATATGATGTGCCCTTTCCGCTTGGTACCTTTCAGTTAGTTTTGTAGTCGTTGGGGGAGGGGATCTTTGAAATTGTTGACATTGAGCAATACTGTATCCCAACCCATCAGTAACTTTTGGATCAGACTTCCAACTACATCATCTTCGGGTAGGAACATTAGAAGTGCCAGAATGATCCACGTGCTCATGCTCTTGACTGTAAACAGTTTTTTTAAATCTGGTATCATCTTCCAGTATATCGTGGTCCTTTTAGCCATGCCCATTGGGCATGGCTAAAAGGAGCAACATCTAACTGCAAGCAACATTTTAAGCAACATCTAACTGGATGGTTTGGGCATTGCCCAAACCATCCAGTTAGATGTTGGGGGAGGGGTGGCTCCCTTTTCTGAGAAGGGGGTCCATGTGTTAGGCAAAGTATATGAGCATGTCCTTCAGGGAAACTAGGAAATGGGGTGGGGAGGGATGAAATTGCATTGCCAACTCAGGAATATTCCAATAGTGTCAGCCAAGGCAATAGAACCTCAAAGTCTGCAAATAGGGACAGCAGCAACTCAAGGGGACAGAGTTATAGTTCATCTAGTGATAAAAGAACTCCTCAATATGAAAAAGCCAAAGGTGGTTATGGAGCATTTGTTAAGTGTATGATGTTTAATGCTCAGAGTATCCGTTCCAAATTTGATGAGTTCAAGTGTTATGTTGCTGAGGAGGAACCGGATTTTGTTTGCATTACGGAGGCATGGGTCAGTGAAGGATATTTTGGAGATAACTTACAGGACTATGAGATCCAGGGATACAATATGTTTTCGTGCAATAGGGATCCAGCAATGAAAGGGGGTGGTGTAATGCTCTATGTGAATAGCTTATTCAGTTCTCAAAAAGTAGCAGGTGGGGATAAAAATGTGTCTGTGGAGTCCATTTGGCTTGATGTCACTGTGGGAAAAGGCAACAGCAATACTCTTAGGATAGGAGCTTTCTACCGATCAGGAACCCTGCCACATTCTCAGCAACTGGAGCTTGACAAGGTGATTTGTGAGGAAATCAGTAGAAACTTTAAGAGGAGTGCCTTATTCTCGGTGACTTTAATCTAAAAGGTTATGAAAATGCTGGTGTTGGCTCCCCATCATGCAAAATGTTCAGGAAATGCCTTGAAGAGGACCTGTTCTTACACCAGTTTGTATCGGAACCTACCAGGCATGGTTCATTCTTGGACCTTGTATTCTCGGATTTAAGTGACTTGGTTCAAGACTTGACTGTAGGCGAAACTCTGGGTAAACGTGACCATAACATAGTTAGATTCAAGGCACATGTAGGGGAAATTATCAAGGATAATTTGGTAAAGGTTCCAAATTTCAACAGAGCAGACTTTAACGGCATGAGAGCGGCTTTAAGTGCCATCAGATGGGAAGAAGAATTCTCCAATTTAAATGCCTCGGAAATGTGGGAAAAGTTCAAATCTTACTTAAAGGAAACTCAGATTAGACATGTCCCCCAAAAGCAAAGACGCAAAAGAAGGGTAGGAGAGCCAGCATGGCTTACACCAGACGTGATAAAAGCAATTAGGGCTAAGAAAACTGCATTTAGAGTTTTTAAAGAAGCCTCAAATGTCATTAATCTAAAGGCGTATCGAAAAGCTAGAGACACTGTGAAGCAAAAAAACCAGAGCAGCAAAGCGAGCAAAGGAACTGGATTTAGCTAGAAACTGTAATGGGGACAGTAAAAAGTTCTTTAGTTTCTACAAGCTGAGTAAAGTTTCTAGCACAATTGGTCCACTGGAAGTGAACGGGACTACATTGGGTGAGGATAGTGAGATAGTTGAGGAGCTGAGCAAGCAGTTCAAATCAGTGTTTACATTGGAAGATATGACCAATCTGCCGACCGTACACCATAGTTCAGTTACATGGGATCTGACAAATGATGTTGATTTCATTGGTAGTGATGTTGTTTACAATCATATCAGGAAAATAAAGCCAAATAAGGCAGCAGGACCTGATGATATTTATGTTAGGGTGTTGCGGGAAACTGAAAGGAACTGGCATTTCCACTTAGTATAATATTTTGTAGATCAGTTTCACATAATGAAATTCCAACCGATTGGAAAAGGGCAAATGTAGTTCCTATTTTCAAGAAAGGAGAAAGAGGGAAAGTTGAAAACTATAGGCCAATAAGTCTCACATCCCTAGTCTGCAAGGTACTGAATCAATTATCAAGGATAGAATAGTTAGGTTATCTGGAAGGTAGCAGATTGATTCAAGATACTCCACATGGATTTAGAAAAAGGACGATCGTGTCTCACAAACCTCTTGGACTTTTTGAACTTCGCCACAGAACAATTTGATCAGGGAAATCAGGTTGATGTAGCATATCTTGACTTTAGTAAGGCCTTTGACAAGGTACCCAATAAACGGTTAA